>JAAGNO010030027.1:0-16568 GCA_033439905.1 Ceryle rudis | reverse complement strand
CCGAGGAGCTTCCCAGGGCGTGCTGCTCACAACCCGCTCGCTGCCTTCCACCTCCCGCACCTGATAACAAGCAATAGCCTTTCCTATATTGACTGGATGCACAATTCTGATACTTACTTTGCCAAAACCCTTGTACTTCTGTTCTACCTGGTCCAGAGTAATTGCTTTTGCTTAAAGTACAAAATATTTGCTGCACCTTCTTTAAATCCAAATTTACCTCTGTCCCTAAGAACCACAATGTTTTTGGTTATATCCTGTTATCAATGTGAAGAATGATTACCCATTAAAAGGTAAAGATTGCTTTCATTCCAAACAGCTGCTTTCAAAATAGTTTTATCATAGCTTTATTTTTCTTTTTTTTTTTTTCCTTTTTTTTTTTTTAAGGATATCTTTACTCTTCAAATTACCTCTGTATCTTCCAAATCCATATTCCACACTGTCACACCAATTTTGCACAATCTGCTCTGGTCCTACAGCTGTAGATATGAGATTAAATTGATATTAGAATGACCCAACGTGATGGTCTGGAGATCTTTTTTACTCCAGACAGTTTATGAAAAGCACCAACATATATAATCAAAGGACTGGCGTGGTATCTGAACTTCAAACTAGAGTTCAGTAACGTAGTGTTTTCATACAATGTACAACGTGCTGCTTCACCTCATTCTTCCAATGCAGAGGGCAATGGTGAGTAAGATTAAAATAAGTGAAAAAATATTTTGAGTTCTGTTTTCCCCTGCATAAGTGCTTGGAGATTTAAGTGAAGATCTTTATATCTTGCATAGTGAAGTAAATACCTAAGAAGTCCTCTGCAAATATCTAGACATATTCCAGTCACTGGCTTAGGGACTAAGCTCTAGAAGTGGTGACCAGTCAGTTGTGGATGAATGCATATAATCAAACTATCCAGTATTTCCAGTATGCAGAGTTAGCAGGACTTAATCTGAGTCCTCACACTGATTTCATTAACATTATGGAGCACGTTTTTGTTGAAGCAAGTAACATTAAGTTAATTAATTAATCAAGAATGACAACAGAGGGGAGGAATCTTAACAGGCATCAGTCATTTGAGACAGCCCATCCATGCTTGCAGAGATGCACAGAGTTCTGATAGCTAGACCCAAGATGTGCAGGTCTGCACACCCAGAACCAGAGACATTAAACATTTAATACAACATATCATAAAGGTGGGGGCATTTGCCTCAGTCTAACTGGCAGCTGTTAATATTTTCAGAGCTGGATGAATGCAAGCTAAGTAGGCTCAGAAGAGGAAAAGTTGAACTGGTAGGCTTTTTAAATGGGGATAAACACATGCCTTGTAATCTACAGTGGTCTAGTTCCACAGCTTGGCCTTCTCTTTTGAATCATGTCCACTTGTGATTTACCATCTACAGAAGTAACTTGCTTGGCTGATCATTCTGATCCTCTTCAATAAACGGGGGACTGTCAGCAGCAGTACAGCCAGGCAGCTGCTGCAGGAAAAGTTTCACTCTAGATGAGCACAGGAGCACAAATTAATACAGCTCATGCCCCACTTTTCAGATCCATGAGATCCACACACATATAGCTCAGGAGAAAAGGAAAGCTTTAAAACACTACTCAGTATCGTCATCAACAGCATCAGTGAGCAACAACTGAGATTTTGTACAGAAGGCACATCCCCTATGCATAACTGCTGACTTGACCCTCTTTCCCTGCTTATTAACAACATGATCCAACACTTCCCAAGCCTTTCTCTCCTCTTTTTCCACATTTCCCTCTGTCTTGGAGCTCTTGAAAGAATTCTCCAACTATTTAGATCATCTGCCCCATACTGGAAGTTGCAGGTCTAAACAGCAAGAGCAGTCAGACTGCAAAAGCCTGAAGCTTCCTTCTTTCTAGTGCTCATCCACCACTCTTATCTGCTTTTTCCATCACAATTCTCCAACCATGTCCTTTAATCCTGTTTTTTATGTCTGCATATCCTTTCTGTACACTCCCCAACCTTACCTAAAAATACTAGAAGACAGAAATAATCCTGTAACTAAAATGTTGGTTTAACTATCATAGCGTTCAGGCAGATAGATTCTTTGTACAATAAACTGCATTTCAGTTGGGACAGTTCTGCATCCAAAAACTTTTATTTTATAGAATCTAAGTGCCTTGAATGAACTTGACAGTTCTACCAGTATTTTGTGTTTGAAGTGGAACCAGGCAGCCAGAGGCTGCCTCAGTGACCAGTCCAGCCACATTCCTGCCAGTGTGCTTGCCAGGCAGCTGCCTGGCTCCTTGCACACTTGTGTATCCAGGCCGTCTCGATCACAGGCAGAGCCTGCTTCTTCCCAATTCAAATATAAAACATCCAGTTCCTTCTTTTTGAAGCATAGCTTCTGTTCTTAAAGAAAAGGAATGTACAGAGACAGATACTGTAGGTTTGTTTCTAATTAAAACCAAATATTTTCATGCAAGAAAAGGAAAAATGGCAAGATGACAAATTCACTGTTAATACTTGGGGAGAGAAGGATGGTCAGGCCTTTGCTTCCTGTTACTTAGCGTGCAAATACATATGGCAAGAACAGTCCTTACATTTTTACAGCATGTTGCACTTAAAGGAGCCCTGACATCAGGCAGTTCTCCACTAGCCACTCCATTAGCCTACACTGTAAGTTGATGCACCAGGCTCTACACATGGAGCTCACTTTAGGAACAGAGTCCAAATCTTTCAGATTATTAAACATTTCAGATGAGAATAAAGTGATCAACCTGGCAGAAGAGCCAGCGTTGCAGACAAATCTAGCTGCCTTCATTATTTGGTATCACTACAGTCCTTGCTTAATGTCAGCCTGATTTACTGTTTCACCTTCTGACTTGACTGCACAGTTAGCTCAACAACTAGTGTCTCGGCCATATTCACTCCCTTCCCTTCTTTTAACTGGAGTCACTTTATACCTAATGAGCATTTTTAGATTTCAAGTCTCATGTTGGTTCCTCACAGAATTCTTCACAAAACTGATCATGAGCCAAGTAGAGCAATTAGCACAAGTCACAGAAATCTAAGAGGCTGTTACCCAGGAAGGTATGCCAAACTGAGTAAGAAAGCCCTTTGAGCCCTCTGGAATTCTCACACAACCTGATTTCAAGACATTTCTGCTTAAATCATTGATAAAAAAAATGCACTAATACCACCAACAAAACAGAACAGCTAGACTTCCACAAGTATCAGAAACAGTACCATTCTCAGGATTCAGTCCAACTCTAACCAGCATCTCTTCTTGGACTGTAATATATAAAAAAATTGGCAAGTTGGGCATCCTAGAGCATTATATTGAGACACTAGTGCTCAAACCAAGTGAGAGATACAAACACATGTTTTTGTGACCTGCAATCTTGGCAAAAAAACCCTTGCTTTTCTCCATTTTCACCTTTTGTGCAACAGCAAAATGCAGTTTACTGTGAGGCAGTTGAAAGCATGATGAGAACTGTGCTGTTTTCTGCTGGGAAGCCTGGCCTCCCTCGGGTGCTGCCAGAAAGCCATGGGATTTGGATGTGAGGCATCAGGGAGTAGACAGGAGTTTGGGCAGAGGTGGAAAAGTAAAAAGCCCTGCTAAATGAGTATCATAACTCTCAGATGTAAAGCAGGTTTATTTTATTGTAACCACTTTACAAATAAGCAACTGAAATATCAAGGACAGTTGTTTCAGTTCAGAGGGTGAACTTCATCTGTAAATGCCATGATGTTGTCTATGCATTATGTGCATCCTACTTTATCTCTCAGAGTTTAAACTTGGCAATGATCCCTCTGTTCATCTCTTCTACGAAAATGCAGTGCATTTCAAGTTTCAAGGACAGATTGGCCAAGAGATGATACTGTTACCTAACTATGCTCCCACTGTAAGCAAGCAGGTTCTGGGGAATTGGAGTTAAGACTGTTGCCCAGTGATTTTGCAATTCAGCTCAACCAGTTCACAACCCCCATAACATAGAAGCTTGGTATATTCACAGATTTCGGTGTCTTAAGTAAAACAATGGGAATTACCTCAGAATGATATTTATATCAGAGCACCATAATGTTTAATTTAATGGAATATTTGTTTGCATTCCCTTAGCTCACCTTAGTTTGCCAGCCAATGTAAAAATATCCTTTCAGTTTAAAGCCCTCTAACATACGCCTTCTTTGCAAAGAAAACACACTAAGTCTATTCATGTTGCAAGAGAACAGAAAATGCCAGTTCTACCAATAAAGGCAATATAATCAGTAGTAAAAACTCAGATCTCTTTTCATAGTGCTATGATAAGAAAATGAACAACAGACAACTTACCCACTTGTAGAATTACTTTAATGGGAGGAGAACAGAATTGTAAATTCATCAGGTAATTTGGCACATCTCATTGCTACAAGAAGGACACGTTATTTTTTAAGAAGTCTGAAAGTGAACCAGTAAGTATAGGAAATAAATTTTTCATTTATTTTGCTATTGCTTCCAAATTAAAATCTGCATCTCATCACTGTAATTACTTCTAAAAGCTTATAAATATTTCATTATTGTTTTCCATCCACTGACAAACATTGGAGGCACTGACTCCATTGTTTACAGCTTCAGGTTTCCCTATGAACTTACTCTGCTCTGTACTAAGAGCAAGGAGAAATAATCTTTTTACATGGTAGCTTCTGTACTGCCTGTATTTCAAAATATAATTGCAAACCACATCATATAAACCAAAGTGATAGCTTTGTCTAGAACTGCTGAGACATTTAGGTTTCTAGGGGTATGATCCTAAACCTTCACAAAGTTCTTCAAAGGTACTGGAACAGGATGGAGGTATTTCCAAAGACTTCTGTAGGTTTCCTGAGTACTTTGGAAGTAGATTCATGACATAATATGGCAGCCTCAAAAGAGCCTCTTGCAGATGACATGTAATAAATAGAACTTGGCAAAAGATAGAACCACAGAAATTCTCCTTCCCAAGGAGAGTGTTGAGATACATCTTCCCCACGTGCTATGTGCGCCCAAAGGGAAGACTGCAGCTTAGGAAACAAACCTGGATGCAACAGTTACATCAGCTATGGCGGCCTTACTGAAAACCAAAACAGGCTATGATGCTGACTATTGAACCCTCCAGAACCAACCAGACATCAACATATTCCCATGAAACTCTACCAGAAACGTGCCAGGACTTCAGTAAATATTAAAGATTCACGACTACCCACAGAAAATGGACAGGCTTGTTTCTCCGAGCTGGGATCAAATGGTGTATGGTTTGTTTCTATCATCTGCCCTGGTCAATCAGAAACTGCCCAACATTTATGCCCTCAGGTTTCTCTCCAAAGTTACAAGTTGCATTACGAGTTACATCCACCCACTTCCATTCCTGCTGCCACCATACCTAGCTGATGATAGGATCCTGCCTTCAGGATCATTATGCAAGACATGCGCAACTATGGCTGATCTGCACGTGTGCTTTAATCCACTTACCAAATCTCCTTTCTTAAATCAGAAGGCACTGGAAACAAAGATACTTGCAAATCTACAATTCAACAAGTTTAAGTCAAAGCAAAATAATTATTAAATACATTTAGAAAGTCAATTCTTCTCTTTGTTGACCCAGTACTTTTCTTGCTACAAAAATGTTGTATGGGTGGGAGTTTTTCTCCATTACCTTCATCATGCCATGAACATCAAATGTAGACAGCAGACATGAAATCCCTCACAAAACAAGGAGATTATTCACATATATATTTTTCTGTAATACTTCAAAATCTTCTTAAGTAAAGATCTTGCCTATCACCAGTTAGCCTTATGGACTTCTGATTAAACAATGTTTAATATCCAAATCCTGAGCATCCTATTATTGGTAATCTGGAACCTTAATAATGTTCAACCAGAGAAGAGAAAGTAAGAACATAACTGGATAAGCTGGTTTGTTTTACTGCCACTAACATGCCTATAGGACAGAATATCATAGTTAATTGAACAATGGGATTAATATTTAATCAAAGCAATTGCTGTTTTCTCTCTGACCTACATTAAGCATCTGAAATGTATTGTATGATCCATTTCCATCCTTCACATTAGCCTCAGCACACCCAAACCTATTCATCCTTTGAATAAGCTTGTCAAACATCCATTCAGGCAGGTAGGAACTGTACGTATCACCTGCTCCCTTGGCCAAGTATTACAGATCAAATTTCCGTCTTCCATTAATGGATAAAAGCACCTAAATTTTTTTGAGGAATTTGAACATCTAGTTCTCAAGCTTCTGCAATAAACAGCCACTCTTTGGAGAGAGAGTAGTAGTATTATCACTGAAGTGGGTCAAATTAAAACAAAGACCAAAAAACAGTGTTTCAATTTTTACAAGAAGCCATCTCAAAATATCTAGTTACATCAGGAGAGCTACCGGGGATTCGTACCTTAGTACAAAGTAGATGATGCAATTATCAGCATTACCCTCCCTGACATCACCCTTACAAATCAGAGTAGGTTTATTAAGAGAACCTATTAAAAGGCAGCCTGCTACTATAGGCTTTATAAACAGAGCCTATCACATTGAAAATCATATAGAAAGCATCAAAACTCCAGGTCTTTCCTAACTTTTCTTTAAAGAGAATCTTAAATGGCCAGAGAATAAGAAACAGCTGCTGAAAGACTGCAAGCACTACAGGGGAAGAAAAAACTTTTTTTTTCTTTTTTTCTTTTTTTTTTTTTTTAAATCCTTCCTTCTGAAAAAAAATGTTCTACAGAAGAAAGGTTTTTAAAAACTGCTTATACTCACTTACTGTTTCAAAAGCTCAGGATCATAAAAATCAGGCCTACCCAATCCAGGATAGGGCTACATAGTCTGAAAACATTGCCTCCATCTATTTTGAACCCATACACAAATAGAAAACTCCTGAGCAGATAATAAACAGCTTATGTTTTCTCTCATACTGCTTTAAATCCTCTGGAGGAAAGCTTTTCTGTCATTTGCACGAGCCTAAGTGCTTTGATGTCAGCTTACTGAAAGGACTCTGGCTGTGATGGAATATTGCTTATACGGTCACATTAAACATATCTAAGCACAAAGTTAATTCTCAGTTGCCTTGCGCCCTTATACTATAGTATCTCCCTCACAGAAGTATTTGAACTGCTTATTCAAAAACAAAGGTAGAACAAATATACAACAAGAATCTGAGAGGCATCTCAGCGCTCTTGTTCACTAGCCATTTTTGTTGGCTAGTCCTGTATAATGAAGAATGAACAAGTGTGCAAAATATGCCATCTGTGGTTTGGTAAAGACTTCCTAATTTGAAAGGAGTTTGGATATATCAGAATCATAGCAGTTTCATACAAGTTTCAAAGTAGCCTTCATACTGCAGCTATAACAATCTGTTTACCAAGGGACCACTTCATCATTTTTCTACAATCAGCCAAATGTATTCAAAACATTTCCACCCTGATTTAGTCCTTGATGGGAGCATAGGCCATATGCTATAGGCATTCTGAAGTGTGATCAGGTTTAAGGTCAACTGCTGGCCATTGTCAAGAGAAGAGTGTAAGTTAAACACAATCAGATGGAGAACGTAGAATGCTGACATAACTGCTCAAGCTGAGTGCATTCATTTATATTTTCCAAGACTTTAAGCCCTCTTAAAAGAGTTAACACTTCTACATTGACTATTTGGAGTAGAAGCTTCTGTTAGAGAAAGCATTTTCAGCAGTTCTCAGGCTGGCTCACAAACTTTCAAGACCCCTACAGCTTGCATTTTGAATTCCAATGAAAAGCTTGAAGCTGATTCACACTTTTCTTCAGCAAGTTGTTGTTTCTAGGAAAAATCAAGTTACTACAAAACACAGTCAAACCCAAGTCAGGGAAATCAGATCTGTTTTTCTAAATGTAACAAGAGATAAAGTTCAGGCACTGATTGTTATGCCACAAAGCTGCTTGACACAACATTTTTACAGCAGGTTTCTCAATGACCTCAATGCCAGCTAACAAACAACAGTCTTTGCAATCCAAGTCCTTGATAATAGCACCTTCAAAGTTACACATCCCTGGAGCGATCAACCAGAACATCTTTAGGAGTACAGAAACGAAGCAAAAGGTACCTCAGCGAAAGAATGGTAAGTAAGATTTGATGCTTGCTAATTCTAAATACTCTCTCTCAAAAATGAAAGATTATGTTAACTGGTTTCTAAACATTATAGGGAACTAGTAAGCTTTTGTGACTGAAAATTTGCTGGCATCTCAGTCTCAGTTTGTCAGGATGATAGTGTCAGAATCCCCTGCACACTGCCCAGTAGATGAAGGAGGCCAGCTGAGGCTGCTCTGTGCCATTAAGGTCCATTAGTGCTCTCAGGACCCTGATGATTCCATGCTGGATGCAAAGCAGATTGCTAGATAAGGCAGAAAGAGGGAGAAAAGAGCGACAAAGATGTATTTACATCTGCTTTATAGATTTGGGTTTTTAAAAATAAAACCATTACAGTGAGTGATTAGGTTCCTTCAGCATCTTTGGTCATAAAATGAATAAATGTCTTCCCCTCAAGCTCCTAGGAGATGGTATACTTAGTATTACTTATCTGCTTGTTTTGCCACAGGACTAAGCCTCAGGCAAGAGGACAGCTAGGTTTTGCCTCCTTCACTCTTTTCTCTTCCCTTGCTGTGTTTTAATAGGGTACCATTTCCAGTCAAGTAACATGTGCTTTCTCCACCAGAACACCTTGCCTCTCTTGTTTCGAATCGGCTTCCAACTAATTGTATCCCACCCCAGACAAGTCCAAACCAAGAAAGAGGAAAGAAAATACTGAAAGGTAGCTTTCCTTCCACTGGAGCATCTTGTAAACTTCTGAATAAGAAGTATAAGTACAAGCATATCAAAAACACAAACACAAACAACCAAGAAGAAAGAAACCATTAAAAAAACCCAAAACACTATTACAAAACCAAAAGCCACCACACAGGAAAATTATTACCTCTGTAAGGATACAGAAATCTCCTGTCTTCTCTAGGTTTAAAGGCCAGGTTTTCCTACATAGTACCACTAAGAAAAATATTTTCCACAAAGTCCCTTTTTTTTTTCCTTAAAGTTTTCCAGTTGGTAGTGTTTCCTATCCCACCATCTGTGTCCGAGGCCTAATAATGTACTGGCAGTTCCAAAGCCTTAATTTCTTTCATCATTAGATTTTATACTAGGAACAGACTTCAGAGTTTTGGCAGCAACAGCTGTCGTGCATTGAAATCAAACTTATTTGTATTGCCAAGGCATGTGTCTGAAGGATCTCAGACTCATAAAAGCTGCCCTTTGCTCTCTTCTCCTCAGTCTTTGAACAAAAATTCACTTTGCAACTCTCACATTTCTCCAAAATTCACTGGCGCATCTGTGAACAATGATAAAGCACAGGACTGCAAGGAACTAACTGACAAATCAAAACAAGCAGCTTGAAAAATGCAGCAATTGGGGTTTTTTTTGTTCCTCATTCCAGCACCATTTCAGTTTACAATAAGATCTTGATCAGTGAAGTCAAGAGAAAAGTTATCAGCGATTTGAGAGATAGTCAGCTCAGAAGCTGACATTATCATCATAATACTGGAAATAATACTTAGTAAAGGAGCAGGAGAAGACACAATGGCACAAATTAGGCGTCTGGAAGAGACAGAGGAACTGCTGTAACTTTCAGCCACCATTCACAGGTAGTGGCTATCATCCTAATATTCTTCCAGTCCACTTAACATCTTCATCTTACAACCTTTGCTGTCTTCAATGCCTCCTCCTTACCTCCCTTTCTCCGGCATACCCTTATTCAAATTCTCATTTAAAAGCTTTGTTTCCCTCTCACCCTTTGTAGCCCTTGATTTGGCTTTTTTCTTTCTCTGCCATGGATCTTTCCCGAGCAGTGGTGTCATGCTTCCTATTTTAAAAAGCTTAACGCATCATAACTAGGGCCAATAGATAACACTATAATCCACGTATCTGATAGACTTCATCAGTCAAAAGCAATACCCTTTGTGTATATTGCAGGAGTAAAGAAGAATTCAGGTCGAGCCCACATGTTAAACAATGTCAACATAGCCAGTTTAACTGAATGAATAGTTGGTAGGAGTGTGAAAGAAAGGTCATCAGTTTAGGTCAACCTGAAAGCAACAGAAGTAGAAATAACTGAGCTACAGCATTCCTCCATAAAAGAAGATAATCTTCTCATCATAGCCGATGGAAGAAAATGAAGTATTATTCTAGGGTTTTGTTACCAACTGTGATAGAAAAAAGACCAAGATCCAAAGCAGGTGGTGAACTTTACTGCCTTAAATGCAACTAAGTTGTTATCACAGGTACATCAGTGGAAATAAAGCATATGATCCCAACTGGTTTTCAGCAAGTTCACTTTCCTTCAAGCATCAGCCCTGAAAGGAAGAGATCCCATTTCCTTCAGCCACGAAGCAGAAAAAAAAAGCTCTCTCTGCCTTTTGTGTCTCATGATTGATGAGGGTTCAGCTTTACATGGGATAGAAAGGTATGTCCTGATCCATCAAAGTCTTTTATGACACAGTTATAGAAACCCACTCAGTGTCTAACAAACATAGCCAGGTTATTTGCCTCCTCCTGTTCCTTTTATCAAATGGCAAAGACAAGGCTGTTATCTAGCTTTGTTTATACATCCATTATATCAGGTGCTTAAATGCTATATAAGCAATTTATGTTAGAGTAGAAATTTCAAGAAAGTACTACAGGCAGTCTCTAATCCAATAAAAGATTTGGAGCCACAACTAACATCTGACTATCTGCTGTTACTAACCCACAGACTGCTTTAGGTAGTTTTAAATCCACCCAAGGGCAGCAGAGGAGATTAATGCATATCTGCTCATATCCTCCGCAAAGTGAGCCTAGTATTTCAGGTAAGACTCCTAACCCCCTTAAGTGCCTATTGTTCATTCTTAGCATCACATATTTCATTGCCATTTTATGCTCAGAATGCAGCTGTGATGAAATAAATACTTTTAAAGACACAGTGAAGTGGAAGGGTGGAAGGTCAGGGAATGAAATGAAACCTGGAATGCAAAGACAGTTCACCTCTTGCGCTCCTTTTCCCTCTCTCATTCGAGTCCTGATGCTATGTAACCAGTAGTCTTCACTTAGGTAATACCTTAAGCTTCCAGAATGTTCCAGGACACAGATGAATGTAACAGCAAGCTGTCCCCAGGGCAGCAGAGAAAGAACACACTACAGTTCAAAGGAATGGGTTACATTAAATCCAAGCGCCCCTAACTACCCTTATAACTGACAGAAAGTCACTGGACATGTAATCTGTACCACTGACCTTGGTTCCTCAAACAGCAGGAAGCTGCCGAGCCAGGTGCAGCTGCTGTGTGCCATGACCAGCAGGAGCCCGAGGCCTCCGAGATAACCGCAAGCGGACTGGGGAGGTTTCCGCACCCCCGGTGCCTTCAGGTGGCCTCTGTGGAGCAAGAGACCAATACCCACCCCACCAAGCCACTTCTGGCTGCTGCATATGAGCAGCCCCCAGAGAGCAGCAGCCAGCAGGAGCACAGGAAAGGCACCATAAGGCATCAGTTGGGCAAGGGCATCAGAGCTTCGCAGCCCTGGGAGCCCAGCTGGAGGTTGTGTGCATGCTCTAGTTATCACCTCTGTCCTGCTGGTCAGAGGTAGGGGTGCAGGTTGAGACATAGTGCAGATCAAAACCCAGTTTCGTGGTCCATTGCATGGCCAGGACTTTGGATTCTGTGATGACAGGATCTTCTTCGATGAACATAGATAGCTGGGGAGAGGTTGGACCCACCTCTCTAGAAGAGAAAGAAGAATCTTTGCTGGCAGATTGATTGAGTGCTTTAAACTAACAAATTTGGATCACGGGGTCCAAAGCTGTGACACTTGTGTACTCACGGAGGAACAGTGTAGATGAACACACCTACCAGTTATATTAAATAAATAGCAAATTTCATCTCCCTATCAAATGTTTTGGTAGGTCTGCTACTTTTCCCCAATTTTAAGCATTATTTTATTATATAGATATGCAAAATTATTACATTCCTGAATTATATCAGTTTTTGATAAAAAAGAACATGGAAAAGCTTGTTGAAAAAGAGCCTTTGGGGTCACCTTACCCATCTCTCACTGGAGCTATTTCATGCAGCATATATCATATCACCCTGTCATGAAGAGAGATTTCTAGAGCCCAAAGTTTTGTAATACAACTGGGTGTTCCTTCTCTTGTTGCAAATCTGTCCCTGGCCATGAGGCACCCTGACTAGTAAGAGATTTAAACCATTTCAAATACTAGCTATGCAACATAGCACAGACAATTGCCATTGTAGTTCACAGAGCTAGTTCTCAACCGTCGCTCAAGCTGTTGCTGTTTTTCGGCCCAAACAATTTATTTGTATTTGGCTTTATACATTATACAAATTCAATTATATTAATGTAAGGAAAAATAATTTTTTTAATGGGGGTTGAAGTCCTTCAATTTTGTTTCTCTCATAAGAGCAGATTCACAGCTGCAAGCTCTGCACAGACCAGCTCTGGAAACTGATCTATTTCTGATAGACTAACTAAGAGGAAGGAATGATGCCTCAGCTTTCAAGAGATATTTGCCTAATTCTCATTCATGTAACAATTTAATTTGCCCCTTATGTGTTCCACTGTCACTTGTGACAGTACTTTAAGCTATGGCTCTTTATTAAAAGCATGAGCTACCAACAGATCCTGAACTGTGACATTTCTAACACCTCTACACATCAGTTAAAAACTTGCCTGTTTCTCCCTTGCACCTGTTACTCAGGATTAAGCCAGAGGAGACTTTAATAGTCATAGTTGTTAACAGGCGCATCAGACGCTCTTAGTCTACAAGCACTTTTTACCAGTGCCGCCAGGCTAAGTAGTCCTGATAGCTATACTAGTCCGTGCAAAACACATCTTGTGCTTCAAAACCTGAAGCAGAAAAACTACCTGTTAAAAATTAACCTCAATTGTATATCATTGACTTGTTTATGACTCTGAGGAATAGCTGAGGGCCAGACTGCCAACTGCATTTGATAGGCAGGTGTTTTTGTAGAATAAAGAGAACTATACTGGAGAATGGCTATCCAACAGTCCAAATCCTTCCCACCATGAAAACAAGTAGCATATCTTTCTTGTAGCTAGTGACATTAATTCATTAATTCATTGCAGTCCTTTTCCAGGGGCTTATCTTTTCACAATACAAGAACAACAAAAAAAGTAGTCAGTCAGTGGTACCACTCACTGAGCGCAGTGCCAGCAGCGGAGATATTTACCTTGGAAAAAACAAGCAAAAAAATTTGAAAGACCATCAGGCAATTGCTGAACTTAGGCCAACATTAGGGCTATGAAAAAGCTTAGCACAAGCAGTTGAAAGCCAGCCTGTTGATATAAAGCTTGTTTACCTAGCAGTAACAGCATCCATTTGTACTGGAGATGCACTTTGGTCAATAAGCACAAATACTTTAGCCACAAATTGGGCTAAAGGGATTTCTTCAGAGGAAACAATTAAAGACTTAATGTGTAATACCTTGACTAAATAATCACAGAGGGGACCAATAACCTTCTTGAAATACATGGAGGCTGAACACACCAAGGAAGGAGATGACTCTTCAGGGACTAAGCTAATAGGATTAAAATTTAGAATATCAGAAACTTTAATAGTATAACCTATTAGGCTGTGGAATAATTGGTACCACCAGAGTGAAGAGACATTTTGTTAATATTATATAGACAAAGTACTCACAGTGAGACTGTGGAGAAAAACAATAAAACCTTGAAGTTTCTTGATGGCATCATAGACTTATGAGTCAATTAGTCTTTAAAATATTATTTTAAAATAATTAATTTTAAGTAATTGGTTAGATTTTCAAATGAGAGTAAGAGAAGACTTATCTCCCAGTCTCCCTGTAGGTAGCTCCCACCTTTGAAGGCAGCTGTACTTTGCCCCACTCAATAGCTAAACTTCAGATTTCAGCTAGTACAGGCAGTATCATCTTTCATATCTCAATTAAAAGTAGGGTCTGCATCACTTCCAGAACATATCCAGTTACGTGCTGTGATGGTAATGCTAATCTGATTTCTTTTCAAGATCAAAATCTTTGTTGCCATGTAAGTTTGTAACTCAGAGATTCCACTAAAATGAAGTGGAGCTGCAGTTTGAATTCCAAGCTCCAGGGAAGATAACTGCTCCTAGCAGGAAGTTCCACTCCTAAATATATAGACGCCCTGCATCAGATTTATATACCTTAAATACAAACAAAGTAAAGTTACCCATTCTCATCACAGTTGAATAAGCTCAGCACACTAATCCCCCAAATCAATAGTTAATTAAAAAGGGGTGGCAATTTCTAAATACTAAATGAGCTCTTATCTCACATTCTGCATTCCCTGTGCCAGGTATGTGTATACCGGAAGAAAGAAAACTAGCTAAATTGAAAGCGAGTTATCTTTTACATTTTGGGAGTCTGCCTTTTTTTTCAGGGACAGAAAAAGAATTCCAAAACAAAAAACCCCACACAACATATCCCCCACAAAAAACAACAACAACAAAACCAAACAAACCCAACCAAACAAAGCAGCACAGAAAAAAACCAAAAAACCTGTATAGAAAACTTCTTATTAATGCTGAATTTTGAAAACCAGATCACTGCTGGGTACATCAAGACTGACCACAGGAGGGCACTGCAAAGTTGTACAAGGTTTGGCAAGCCTACATGAAGTAGGTAAATGACTAAAAAAAAAACCCACAACACCACCACAACAAAACCAAAGCAAACCAAACTGACCAAAACTCTTGCCAATCTGTAACCCTATATCCAACTCAGCCCATTCTATTCCTAGATTTCCTACAGAACACCATATAGGTATGGCTGGAACTTTATGAACCAAAGTAACACTTTGGTGTTGTACAGCTAAGAAAAGCTGCCCTTTCTTCTTGTAGTAGGATCTCAGTAAACTTGTAACTGGAGCCATTCATATCTCTTTTCTCTTCCTTCCCACATCCAGGTCAAGGCAAACAGAATCAGGCATTGCTCACTTCTTCAGGAGTTCCACAGACGGTTGCTGAATGCGGTAACTTGTTTTATTCCTAGGGCCCAAGAACCCAAGGGCACCACTAGTCTCTATTTCACATGAAACTAGTCAGTCCTCAGTTGCTCTCCTGTACTCTATGGGATTCCTTTGCATGAGGCACACTGCAAAAATGACAATTGCTAGAGTGACTCGTGAGCTCTTCAAGTCTAAAAGACAGAAAAGTTTGACTTGACTAATTTTAACTGCATTTGACATCCAAGTGCAATACAGCCAGTTAGGTGAACTTGCCAGCAGCAGAATGTCTTCATCTTATTAGGATGTTTTTTTCAATTTGTTTTATGTATCTTTATTTTTTTTCAGCTAAAAAAAAATAATTCATTATTATGTACACCAATCTGGAGCTAGCAGATGTAGGGATAGAACTTGGTATTTGCATTATGCTAATGTAAGCCAGTAGAAAATATACAATTAATTGCAAGTTTGGGAAGCATGTTAGGCTTGCATATGCCACCTACCCCATTAGATATCTCATGCCCAACTGAGCCTCAGGAATGTTTGCAATTCAAACACAAATGTCCTCTGCTCCCTGAAGTATATAATCCAATCTAAAGAAAGGCAACATTTGAGTGAAACAGTAAAGGAATAAAAGCAAAGGCTAGGACTGTTCACATGTTACCTCCAACAGTGTATTTCCTCATAAGAAAGTATCAAACCAGTGGAATATATGTATTGCACAAAAACTTGTCAAAGTTGTCGTGGAAGCTAGAAGAGCTGCTGGCATAGCTAGCGTTTCTGTCCTTTCTCTTTGCCTGTGCAGCCTGCTCAGTTCACATTGAAACATAGAAATGTCTGGATTGGAAGGGACCTCTAAAGGTCATCTATTCCAACCCCCCTGCTGAGAGCAGGGACATCCTCAACTAGAGCAGGTTGCTCAGAGCTCTGTCAAGCCCCACCTTGAATGTCTCCAGGCATGGGGTCTCAACCTCCTCCCTGGGCAACCCGTTCTAGTGTTCCACCACTCTCGTGGTAAAGAACTTCCTCCTTGTTTCTAATCTCAATCCACTCCTTTCTAATTTAAAACCATTACCCCCTCGTCCTTTCACTCCAGACCTTTGTAAAGAGGCCCTCTGCAGGCTTTTTATAAACTCCCTTCAGCTACTGGAAGGTGGCTGTTAGGTCTCCCCAGAGCCTTCTCTTCTCAAGGCTGAACAACCCCAGCTCCCTCAGCCTGTCCTCATAGGAGAGGTGTTCCAGCCCCCTGATCACCCCTGTGGCCTCCTCTGGACCTGCTCCATCAGGTCCATGTCCTTCCTGTGCTGAGTGCTCCAGAGCTGGACACAGTCTGGGTGAGGTCTCCCCAGAGCAGAGCGGTAGAATCACCTCTGTCAATCTGCTGGCCACACTTCTTTTGATGCAGCCCAGGATGTGATTGGTCTTCTGGGCTGCAAGTACATAGTGGCTGCTTGGGGGTGCTTCTCCTCTACCACCACCCCCAAGTCCTTTTCTGCAGGGCTGCTCTCTATCGCTTCATCCCCAGCCTGTACTGACAGTGGGGATTGTTCCG
>JAAGNO010030026.1:0-60276 GCA_033439905.1 Ceryle rudis | reverse complement strand
CAGCTGGCTGCTCTTCTCAGGCTAGTTTGATCAAGGGCTCTATCACTGGTCCATGAGCCACGATAGACACTTTGGGTTTTGAAAGTCAGACTTCATTTCCTCAGTTAAGAGAGATATTTTACTTGTAATAAATATTTTCATCAGGCTGCTGTCTTCCTTACCCCCTGAAAGGTGAGCCCCCAGCAGCCTGTGCATGCTCCTCCTCAGCACACAGCAAGGTCCGTCTGAGGGTGACCATGAAGTCCTGTGCCCTGCCAGGGCTGTATCCCTGATGGCCATGAACTGCAGTGGGAGACCCTCTGCCAGAGCACTGAGTCCAGGGGACGGGGCAACCCTGCAGGGTGCAGAGCATCCCGTCTCTGTCAAGGTCCATCAATATCTGCTTGATAAATGGGTCTTGGCTAAATAAGGTTCATCTCTCACACCCTGAGCCCACTGCCGCTGCTACAAAAATGCAAAAAATACCACCATTTCTTGCTCTGAAAACAGACCTGTACCTATTTTGCTTGTTGCCTGGGTGGAGGACATTTCAACCGTGCCTACAGTTGCAGGGCATTTCACCAGCTCTGCTTCCCCCCCTGCAGCCATTCAGCTTCCCTGGGGTGGCAAAGGACACCTCTGTGGCACAGAGCAAGTCACTTTGGGTTTTCCATCTCCCTCCAGATTAAAGGTTGTGCTATTTGAGGTGGGGATATTTTGGAGCTGCTTCCTCACTGGGCATTTCTCCCATAACGGTTTTATTAAGAAATGTGTATGCTGGGAGATGCCCAGCTGTGTGTGCTGGGGGATTAGCCCATCCCGCTCGGAGCTGGCACAGCCCTCCTGTGTCTGGCAGGGCTGCAGCTGGGTCCTGCCGATGGAGCAGGAGAAGTTGCTTTGTCTCTGTAGCTAAAACAAGGTGGAAAGCTGCCAGGCCACTGAGCAGGCAGTAGTTTATGCAAGTGCTAAGGTAAGGTGAGTCCTTCCACCCTTTTTCCACAGGTCCCAAATTGTCTTTTTGCATTTACTGGCTGCTCTGGTCACTCGGGGGGGGGGTTGGAACCCCAGTGCCGTGGTGCTGCAGTGCTGGGGATGCTGCTTACAGAGCCCCAGAAGGAGGGGGGGAGGCAGGCAGAGCCAGAGCATGCCCGGTGAATGCATCCAAAGCAGCTCCCAAACCTTGCTGGGGTGCCAAGCCCCAGGCAGAGCGAGGGCTGGGCGCTGGGGCCGCTGGGATGGTGGGAAGGAAAAGGCGGCTTTGTCAGCACTGCACAGAGCGGGTTCAGCCCCGCCGACCCCAGCAGACAAAGAACAAAAGGCGACGGGTGCCAAGGAGTAAGTTTTAGCTGCCCGTGGAGCCTTCCCATTACAGCTGGCACAGCTGAGTAGTGCTCAAAAGACCCAAGAGGCAAAGAGTGATAGGGGCTGTTTATCTTTTTATTATAAATTTAGTATGAATGACCAATGGAAAAGTCACAATGGAGTACCAAGAACATTTTATCAAAATTTTAGCAGCATTTAAACAGTAATAGATTCCCAACCTCCTCAGGGCACCCCTTGCCCTTTGCCTCCCACTCACAAAACAGTAACCATTACCCAAATGTGCTTTCCAGAGCCACGTAGGGGATGTAGTTAACCACTGCCCCCGAGCTGCCATGAAAAAAAAAAAAACAACAAAAAAAAACCCAACCCAAAATAAATCTCATCCCAAATGCTGTTTACCACACAATCTCCATCCACACAGTGCCAGGTTCCCATCCCCTCCTTGCAGTCAGCAGCACAGCGGGAGGCTGGTGGGCTGTGGCATGGAATGAGACTCACTGGGGGGTGGTGGTGGGGGGAGACCCAGCATCTGCTCACATCCTCCACCATGCTCCTCGTGCCAGCCCTCCGCCCAGGTCAGCACTCCCACGGTCGCCCGGACCCTCACCCACAAAGCCAGGGCTAAGCCAGTTTCCCACCCACTGCTGCCCTTCACTGCTGTGTGGGGAGGGTGCCCTGCGCCCCACGGTCCCGCTCCTGTACCTGAGAGTGTGTGGTTGTGGCTGGATGGACAGACAACAGGGGAGGGTGCTGGTCTGTCCTCCTGCTGGAATTGATAGCAGGGCAACTGGGAGCTGAGACTTGAAGGGGCAAGGTAGAAGGTGAGCAGTGAGATATTTCAAATGCAACCCACAAAATGAAGTCGGTCTACAATCAGCTGGAGAACCGTGGTCTGCCTACTAAGGAACGAGGACTAAGTTATCGTGTGCTTCTTGAAGTTACATTAAGACGTGAACAGTACGATCGCAGCCTCGCTGGGGGAGCTTAGTGAAAACAACGCTGACTCAGAGGTGGGGGAACACAACACACGCTCACACGTGGAGACAACAACGTATTATCAGCACGCTATTCCCCTGCTTCTTTGGTACTGCCTAAACTTTCTTATCCAAAATATATAAGGGAAATGCACCATTTAAGTTACTGTTGGTAAGTATTTACACAGCCAGAACCAGCACGCTATGATACACAAAGATCAATATGATATGAACAGAGTTATTTTATGAAAAGCACTTCTGCACATTTATTTTGTTCCAGTATCTTAATAGCTTTAAAAAAAAAAAAAACAAACCTCACGTGTTACACAGTCCTGTACCTCGCTTCTTCTTATAGCAAATGGACAAGAAACATTTCCTAATCCATACTCTTCTTCAAAAGATTAAAAAAATTGCCACCAAAATGATACACTATGTACAAATTTTACTAAATATTAAATTCTAGGCAATTATTTTTCACCCCACTTGATAATATAACTTAGGTATTGTTACCTACTATATGCATATATATTTCTTTAATATATAAGAAATGGCACCACATCACCATGTCACCAATATGACACATTGTTATGTACAGTAGATAAGAAGTTAGATATGGAAGATGGATCCTCTCCGACTGGGTCTTTCACGGGAACACTTCTCCCCTCGGATGCTTGTTGGCCGTTTCCCCTTTTCCCAGCAGAGGAGGCTCGTCAGACGTAAGGCAGGATCCCGTACATCAGCAGCGCCATCACCCCGGCGCTGAACAAGCCGGCCACCGGCACAGTCACAAACCACGCCAGGAAGATGTTGCGGAAGAGGCGCCAGTCCACGGCTTTCTTGGAGCGGATCCAGCCGACGGCCACCACGGAGCCCACCTTGGCAGGGTGGGGAAGAGGGAGAGAGAAAGAAGGTATGAGGGATATGTCTGAAGGCCCTTTACATGCCCATGGCTGCACCAATGCCAGTCAGCTGATACCAAGTGATGCTCTGAGATAAAGGAGCCCCCCCAGTGATGACAATGTCTCGGTTCTAGGGGGGTGGTGACAGGAGGGCAACAATTCCAGGCTGCTTTAACCTTTATTTTTCAATGGTCTCATGTTTTTCATGGGTCTTGGGGGTCAGCCAAGGGAGAATAAATATGTGTATGGCTTTTGATCTGCCCTGCCAGCTCCCAAATCAGCCATGAGTACAACCAAGGCAGCCCTCCACCAGCCCAGCACTTGGCTTGGTCTGCAGGGGGGAGGACAAGTGGCCATCAGGTCTGGCCAGGCTGCAGTCTAAATAATGAAAACACTGGGAAAGTTGTTTTTCAGGCTCTGCTGGAGACCGTGGCATGGGGCAGGTCGGGATAGCTAGTATGGTTCCTGGCCCACCTGCCTGTCCTTGTGCTAGTTTGGGATCTCCTGCCTGCTCACTGAGCAGCTACTGAACCTCTGCAGCTCACAGCCTGGCATCTGGCACTGACTCCACACAGCCCTAGATATGGCAGTAGTGAGGGCTATAAACAGGACAGCAATGGCCCTGTGAGCAGCTGAGCCCACCCTGTAACAGCAATGGTAACGTGGCAGGGAGCAGACAGACAGCGCAAGGTTAGGACAGGACAGGCGCAGGACAGCCACCCTCCATCAAACTCATCAGTCCAAGCCCTCTGAGGAAAACCAGCCCTTCTGGACCAGCCAACCAAGCAAAGCATCCAGAGCTAAAATCCTCTTGTGGACAAAAACATCAGCCTGATGCTACAGGGCACACAAACTCAAGAGGTCTCCACTCAGGTGGAGACTGGACAGACCACCAAAACATCCTTCGAAGGTCCTGCTCCCAGGGAAGCTGGGCAGGTCAGCATTTCTGAATGCAAAACACACTGTGGTGTGGGCAAAGCTACAACCTTTTCTTCCTTCAAATGTATTTTCAGCTACTAAGCTCAAGTATAAACCCAGCATATTAGCTTTTTAAGAAACAACTGGACTGAGAAAAACATTTCTGGTGAAGAATGACACAAAACTTCCAGAAATATTGTGTTTTCTTTCTGCCCTGGAAGCGGCTCTCCGGGCCGTTAACAAAACCGTGCGAACTGGGGCAAGGCACAAAGCACACGGGTGGAAGGAAGAGCCTGTTTTGAAGGAAAGGACACTCCAAGACACAGCTGGGCTTGTGCTCCCTGAAATGCCATCCCTGCTTCGTCTTCCTTGCTTGTTTTATTAATGGGAGTGTCAGCCCCTGCCTATAGATGAGACGATGGGCTGCTCCCTGTGTGCTGAGCCAGGAAAATGAGAAATGCTGGCAGGACGGGGAAGAAGGGAGAGATAGGATGGGAATATTGAATCTGCATCTTTTGTTAGCACCTGTTTGACTTCTAACTACAGCTTAACATTTCACTGGGGAGAAGGGAGTTATTTGTGGAAGCCCCTATAACTCTAGGGAAATAAGACTCACAAAAGTGCCTGTGACAGAACAAGGGAAACCTAAACTTGATATTCTAGGACTGAAAAAGCCTTGGTCTAGAGCTTGATCCAGTAAGGCAATCTGTTAGATAACACTCCATTTGAATACCTCTTGAGTGGACAAGATGCTATTCTGTATTTAGGAGGTGTAAGCGTATTGAAGAGGTGCCCAGCGAAGAGGAACCCCACGCTTCTGACTATATCAAAGCATTAGCCCAAGGAAATAGCGTTTGTTTTTTCAACAGCTCAGCTGTTAAGCTCTGCTTTGCATTTTGCACGTCCTTAGCACCCATCTGTCATGCTTGCAACAAGAAGCATTGCTTATCGAGCGAGCCTACAGTCTACGTACGATAATCTCCGAGGCCTTCCTGAAATTTAAAAGGTATCAGCAATGATGGCATTGGTAATTTGCTTGAAACATTATTAAAGTTTAGTTTATTAATAGTGATTTTGATGGACTAGAGGTTAGGAAAGTAGCTAAAACTCGGGTGTAGGGACACTACACCGTCTGCAGAATTTCAGATGATATCTACTTGGAGATTGGTTTGAAACCAGTGCAGTTTGCCTTCACTATGCTCTGCAGAAATGCTTTTGGCTCTCTCGTTCCTGTGCAATGGCGTATCACAGTAACACACAGAACATGCTAATTCCATCATAGCCACACAGAAACTCTTTTTTCAAAACCCTAAAATCTTAACAGCGAACCAGAGCTGACAGTACGACCTCAGCAAAGTCACTTTCGACAGAAAAAGCATTTAATTCCTGCACTCTAATTTTACCTGTATGAGAACACGTTCAGTCTGTTAGAGATGAGAAATGCCTGCTCATGCCTACATCTCATACCTTAGAATAAATAACAGGCACTGCGTGTACCATTCAGTACGATCGGTTGCCCCCCGGGCAGCAGAGAGGCCAGGGACACGTTTGCACCACACCGGCTTTTCAGTGCTAAATCCAAGGGAGGCTGAGCGGGTGCAGGCAGAGCTGTGTGGCTGTGGTCAGACTGACAAATTCCTCTGGAGGCTCAGAAGATTAGGTCCTCTCCCCAGGCCCTCTTGACTTGGATGCTTTCAGAGGGATGTTCCTTTCCCTCTTGAGTCATGGCAAGGATGAAGGTGCAGTTCAGGCTCTCGGCAGGTACCCAGCATGGAAAAGCTGCTGGGCTATAGATTCAGGGCAGACATAGCATCACATGGTGGTTACCTCATGTAGACCAAAGCCTCTGATTTTGGACCAAATGCAATGCCTGACCTGAGAGGGCTTGCCAAATCTTTCTCAGAAGCTAATGTCTTTCTTCCTGCTACCAATCTCCAGCTTGCCACCACGTCTGCTCCGACACCTGAAAACTGCTGCTCAGGGCTTTTCTTCATACCTGGTCTCCATTTTTCATTATAGTTTATTGTTTTACCTCAAAAAGGTCTCCCTCCACCTAAGGTGTTTCATGCTGCTCCTTTGCCATCGGTTTATCTAGTTGCTGCACATTCAGTTGACTCCCACCCCTTTGGTAGGGCTCCCACTTTAGCACTTTTGCTGTGAAGCAAATGTTGGGGAATAGAATAATTCCCACCCCCTGATGCTAGAGGCCGAGGACTACACTCACCTTCAACCCATTTTCTTTTTAATTTCTTGGGCGAAATAATTTTTCTGTTGATTTTTAAGGCATTTCTGTGTCGGTGGCTGACAGCACCTTCGGAAAGGCCTTTTCCCATGGACTAGATGATATCTGACAGTGCTTTTATTCCTTCAGAGGGCCCTCAAAGAAACCAAGGAACACATCTGTTACAAGTGTTTGTTTTATCTTGTGTCGATCACTTAGGATCTTTCAACTCAGGGTCCCATTTTGCTGAAGCACAAGAGTCATTGATGATAATGGGACATCCTGGAACAGTCTAATCCTATTGCAGAGTGGATCTTCCCATTAAGAATGCTCTATCTGCTGAGGTACAGCGTGCTACAGGGAGCAGACGCAGACTAACCACATTAACTGCTTTTATGGAAGCATTTTTTTTAAAGAGAATTATTTTGCTCTGCAGTTAGAAAAGACTAATCCTTTAACTGCGTCGAGTCAATGAATACCTCCTAATGCTGCTCTCTCATTAACTTATGGCCTCAAAAACATTTTCTTTTCAATTTCAGTCTGCTTGTCTGCACCAAAGTGTATTTTTTCTTTTACAACAGTTGGCTAGAAGAGTTTCAGGCGGGCAACTGGGATAATCAAAACTATTATTCTCGCTGGCAAATTCTTCATCATGTACTTGATATACCAGTCAGCTTAAAGGGAGGTGGTTTTAGGCTAGCATTTTTAGAAGTGGATCACGTTGTATTATTTTTCCCCTCCCTGCTTGATTCAGAGGACCCAGAGTTCGGCCAACGCCAGGAAATCTGAACAGCCTTTCAGAGCAGTTCAGTCTTGGCTGCTTCTCAAAGAGCTCTTCAGCAGAAGAAAGAAATGATTTTGCAGTAGAGGAAGGCTTTCTGAAGAAATGGTTTTCACTAGAAAAAAAAAGGCCAGTTGAACCAACTTGGGAGCATTTTGCAGGATGTGTGGATTTCATTGACTCTTTCACTGGAAACCAGGTCAATGTCACAGGCCAGGACGCCCGGCTTCTTGCCAGCCCGCCCACTGTGCCACGGAGCAGTTAGCCCCAAAAACCTGCCTGCCCCCGCCAGAGCTGGAAGGGCTCCAAGGTCCCCAGGGTGCAGTAGCAAATCCTACAGGATCTAGCTCTTGTAGGACTTGGTGGTGTGTCCCAAAGCAGAGGGCCTTTGCCGTCCTGGGGTCTTTGATTTTGGAGGGGCCTCCCCACGTCCTGCCAGAAGGTCAAAGATACAGCCAGCTCTGCGGCCAAGAGCTTGGGAGTCCACGGGGAAGCAAAGGAAGGAAAGAGGGCATGTTTGGCTCAGGAATTTCCCAGGGAACAAAACTCCAAATTCCTCCTATGTTCTTCCAGCAGTGTAAATGTCCACATGCTCCCTGTTGCCCACAAGCCATATAAGTGTCTTCTCACACAGCGTATCATACAACACAATTAAACTCTGCTCATTACCCAACCTATATCTATACTTCAAACTGTTTTTTTTATTTTCTCTTAAAAAAGAAAAAAAAAAAGCCAACAACCTTGTTCAAAGAACTAATTAGGAAGGCCAGATTCTCTATTATAATGCACAAAAGTGAGGACAAGTTGGTTTAAAAGAAGAGAGACATTAAAATATTAGCTTAGTGATTCAGCAGTGTTTTTCACACGGGTGGCTCTAACATACGTGTAACCGGGAGCACGCAAACTACGAGTCTACATGATTTTAATACGTCTAGATTAGTTTGATACGATCACGTACAGGCGAAAGCCGTTCCAGACTTTTGTGCAATCCCTCCTAACTCTGACTTTGCTTGGCCGTACCGGCTTTAAAAGCGGTCTTTGTTATTTTGCGATCGCTGCCTGCCCGGCGCATCGCATAGCGAAGGCAACCTGCAACAATCAGTAGCTCTCGTATTTTGTTATGGTTTGTCCTAAGTGATGTGATTTACTGATGTGATCACTGCAAACTCCAATACCTTGCAATGGGTGGAGCTTATTGGAATACCCACATTTGAGGCTACAAGTACCGTTAGCGCACACATTACTTCAATGCAAAATCCACTGTGAAGAAATAAAAATAAAATAAAAAAAAAAAAAAAAAAAAAAAGACAGATGGAAAACCTGGAGTAAAAGAGTTATATGCAGGAAATCCCATGCCATGCACTTATCAAGAAGTGAAGTATAAATGATGACTGGTGCGCAGCCTCTGAACAAAGGAGAAACGCTACCCGGCCAGGTTCAAATGGCACCGGTGGAGGAAACCAGGTTCTTGCTTTAAAACTGAGGTACGTTTTTGTGAGTGCTGCTTTGCTTTAACCACAGCAGGTCACGCCGTGCCCGGCTGCAGTGACTTGACTGGGACAATTCCAATGCATTTTTTGGGAGCCCGATTATTTTCCAGCGTCGCTGGCACGGCTGAGACACGCTGCCGCCCCTCCACCGAACCGCCCTCCGTGAGCGGCTGTTTTCCCCTTGCTGTGCCATTATCCGCTGGCTTGAGCAGCACGATTTTAAGATGAACAGTCCAGGCTGCCTTGACTGCAGTCGCTGGGCAAAGGCATACCTTGCAGTGTGTAGTACTGACAGGAAGTCCAACATTGGAAGCTACCACAACTGTGAACGCCGAAGCCAACTCAATAGTGAATCCACTGCGGGAAGCATAAGAAAACACTTCACAATCACTCTTTGCATCAGCTCGGACTGATACCATGCAGCGTGCCACAGGCTTACCCGTTTCTTCTTTTGACTGTTTTATCTCCGACTGATTTTTGTCATGGGAATAAGTTAAGAGAACAAGGAAGGGCTGAATAATGGGAATGACACAGGCAAGTCATCTGCAGTAACCCGGCTGCACGGCTCATTGCATCAGGGACTTTTACAACTCAACGCTGTGGTGAATCATGCCTAATTAGTAATTTGGTTAAGCACCAGCAGAGGTCGAGTCTGCATTACGGACAAAAATTACTGTAATAAATACAAATGGTTTTAATGGTCTGAAGCTCACTGGGAAAGCCACCGGAATCTTGCCATTTCCAAACGCACGTTCTGCCGCGTTAATAAGGTCATCAGCAGAAGACTGTTCACGTAGACCTCTATGCCTCAAGATGCATTTGGTATTAGTTTATAGGGTTATCTTTTTTTGCTTTCTCTCATTCTTTCTCTCTTTCTCTCATTATCTCTCTCATTCTTTCTCTTTCTCTCATTCTTTCTCTTTCTTGCCTTCTTTCTCTCCTTCCTCTTTCTCTCCTTTTCCTCTTTTTTCATTCATTTCTTAGAAAGACAGAGAAGTCAAAGCCAGGTTATCATTAAAACCAAAGCACAGCAAATCCAGCAAACTGCATTACAAACAAAACACCAGAGCAGCGATTGCTCAGATTGTTTCCCGCACAACATTCACACAACTGTAATGACAACTGTGTACCTACCTTGATGGTGTGATTGGAGTGAGGTCTTTACCCATGGTCTGGATAACTCTTCTGCCCCAGACCCAGAGACCCACGCAGATCCCAACACCTCCATAAAACAGCAGCCAGACAGGAGTGGACGCTTCTTGCATTACACCACCTTGCTCATAGATAAGCCAGAGTGCAACAAGGGGACCGATTGCATTGCTGCAGGAACAGAAAACATTGCCTGAATTATAAAAATGCAGATAATTGCCTTGAAAGAAGTCTCTTATATTCTGTGTGATTTCTCTTCATCGTGTGCACAGCACTGCTCTGACTTGACCCTACAGGCAACACCCCTTCTCATGTGGAAAGGCTGCAGCAGGGGACTCTTATCATGGTGCTTTTTCTGTTGTCACTTCATCACTGGTAACTATAGAGAATGCTGAAAGGAATTCCTCTCTTACAACTCATTTCCTGAAATGTCAGAGTCAGTAAGACATCGTTATGTCTGTTCTGGGACAAAACTCAGTATTTTCAGTACTGCATTGAAATGACCTCAGAATGTACCAGTTTGAGAGGTCTGTGTCTTTAAAATCCAAGTATTAAATTAGCTCTTTTTGTCAAAGAGAGAAAACAATGAAAAAGTTTACCATAGGAGACAAAAGATGCAAATATAACCTAGTTTGACAACCTATAATGTTTGGAGATCTGATCAGAATGCAGCCGGGAAGGTGACTTAGTTCTCCTCAAAGAAGTTGTAGAGCTAGTTGGTCTGGGTCAGAGAGGACTCCTTGGTGACACAGAGCTGGTGTCAGCTCTTTTTGCTACCCTGCTGCTGCTGTCTAGAAAAACACTGAAGTCCCCACTCCTCATGCAGATCAGATATTGGTAGCTGGAGCTGACAGTGCCTGGAACGAGACTTCTGACTATTCTAAAAAAGCATCGATTTTCTAGACATGAGAGTTAGAAGAAAAACTTGAAACCTGGTATCTGCTAACTTTAGAGGCTTAAATGCAGATAATTGCCTTGAAAAAAGTCTCGTATTTTCTGTGTGATTTTTAAAAAGCAGATAAGAACTTACACATCCCCCCCTTTTTTTTTCTTTTTTTTTTTTTTCTTTTTCTTTTGCAGCTCGTTTGCTAAACTGAGTAGCTGCTTGTCCTGCTGAGCAGCGTTTATCCACGACCAAAATAAGAAGTGAGGCAGCGCTGCACTTAGGTCTAAATAATCAGGAGAAAAGCAGAGCAAACCTGTCCAATGTCATTCAGAAAGTCTGAAAACCACTGGGAAGCTCCCCTCTTTGTAAACCGATGAGGGGAGGGGGGCTCTGTGACCGCTGCAGGCAGCACCAATAGCTATGCTCGTCCTGCAGCCAGGACTGGCTAAATTTAGCTCCTGGTCTTGCTCCAAAGCACACAGATGGAGTAAGGGCCAGTTTTAACATCAACTGTTGTGCAAATCAAGCCACTGTAACTGACTGTTAATAATTTACTTGAATCCCATCTTTACCAGATACGAGGTGCTAGGGGCTGAGCAGTGATCATCAAGAGACAAGGGTCCTCAGCTTTGCAAAGCTTGGTGCATTTAAGCCACGCAAGACCCTCCTTCTTTCTCCTGGTCCTTGAGACAAATCCAGCTCTGAACCCTGAGACACAGTCCTGGAGCAAAGTAGCCAGGAAGGAATTTTCCCCTGAAAACACACATTCAAGCTGTCAGGCAAATGAAAACACTTGAAAGATGCTCTTTGATAGAAAAAGGGAGGAATAATTCTTACGAATTTTGAGAAGGATGCTGGAAATAAATTAGTGAGCTAACATGGATAATAAAAATCCAGTGGGTTTGAAGACGCTGGGTAGTATGATGGAGAATGAAATACACTTTAAATAAAGAGTGATTTCTACTAGCAAAAAATCTTCGAAGTTCTGGTCTGATACTGTGCCTGAGTCTGCATTTGATCGGTTGTGTTCTTCCATGAGTGAAAGGACAGTATCTGAAAAGGCCTTAATGCCTAAATGCAAGAATTATTTTACCTTCAAGGAAGATGAGATTCTTAATCAAAGCATTTCTACTATTTTTAAGTCAACCTGTAACTTCTTTGTCAGTGTTTTGAGGTGTGGATTAAATTACTTGCACATTTAAAAACCTTACTGGATATAGAAGAAGAAAGGTAACTCACTGCACCTTCAACTGATGGATGCAGAAGGATGGATAAAGGAAATACTGATCAGACAAATATAGGGGAAACTGATCATCACTTATAATGCTGAATGACAAGGGGAAAACCTCCTTGCTGAAAATAACAGGTATATTTGGAGCGGGTCCAGTCACTGATTCCTGACCATTCTGAAGAGATTATGGATGGATATTTGTCAGTCCTAATGTAAATGGGAAGACAGAAAAGGCTTCAAAAACTACAGCAGCAAACTATGCTCTTCTGTACCAAAATCCAGTTTTAATTATTTGCAAATGCTACCCCTCTGTGACTCAACTAAGCTTAATCCTCAAAGAAAAGGTTATTTTCTTATTTGTGGCAATGGAAGGCAAGGCAAATCTCTGCTGACTTATGCCCAGCCTTAGAAGATCCGAGTGGCTGGTGTTGCCCAGCAGATCAGAGGAGATGACACTGATACCCACAGAGGCAGAATTTATGATACCTTCCCTGTAGGAAAAGCAAGCAGAGGAGCACTGGATCCATAGATGCTTGGAAAGGCAAAAAGGTAATTAAACACATTTTCATTTGTGGGTACCTGCACCACTGGTTATCTAAATCAGAGAGACATTTCTCCTCTCCCTGTAAATCATGTTCAATGCAACTTATGTTCAATGCAATGTCCAGCTCTTCGGCATCTCCCAGCTTGAATATCTGCAAGTAGCTACCAACAGCCAGCAAACCAGCAGTGATCAGCCAGTGGCTCCAGCCCACCATCGTCACGGCTCTTCAGAGAGCTCCTTCAGCTGCTGGATTCGTTCAGTAGGTCCAGTCAGTCCCAGGAGCTTGTGATATCAATGCTTCCTATGCCAATGGAGAACAGCTTTAGAAGAAGCTTTTAGGCCTGTCCCACCAGAAAACTGCCAAACGCTCACAATGAATGTGTCTGACTCGTGAACTGCAAAGACTAGGAGCTTGGTACTGCTTTCGTCAGCTTCGAGACATTACCACAAACATGTGCAGTCAGCCATCCTGGGACTAGGAAGAGTTCACTGGTAGAGGTTGACCAGTCCCAACAGAAGAGCAAGAGAGAAAGAACACATTAGCAACAACAATAAAGAAGGCCTTGCTAGATAAGAGACTTCACTTCGACATCTTCTGTGGTTAAGAGATGTCTCCTCCAGCTGAGTGACTAAGCTGATGAACCACAAGGACTATGGCTAGACAGGGATGTGGCTTCCACAATATTCCCCATTGGTTCTCTCTCCTTTGACTCCACGCATGAGTAGCAAGAAAACAGACCTCAAAAATTCCATGCATTTGGCTAAGACATTTCACAACTGTATTTTCAAAAAGTGATTTTCTCTTACTCTCCCACACCTTTAGTTATTTGCCTTAACGAACTCTCCTTTGTTCTGGAGCTCCAAGCCTGATTTGTCATAGTTTAGAGGAAGAAAAAAGCCTGAGATGGTCACCCAGGGGCTCTGAACCTCTGCCCACATCTATCTATAGGTAAAACTGCCATGACATTCCTGTGTAACCAAAGTGCTTTCGAGGAGGGTGCCGTACTATTTAGTTACTGGGTTCAAAAGCCAAGATACTATTCCCATCATGGTATTTCTGTACAGCTAAAATGCATTTTTCCACTAAGCACAAGAGGATGGCCACTATGAGTTAATTTTAGGATGAATTTATAAAACGTTACGGCATAAGAAGCCTAACTCCTGAGTCTGCCTGTCAGGGAGTGTATTCTCCATCTCCAGTATTTTTTGCCACCTCTGCTGGGCTCTGCTAACCCCAGTTACTCGTAGGGCACAGGACTCTGAAGCAGGGGTGGGGCATAGGGGCTGTTTGCCTTCCCCAGAGGCACAATAGAGGATTAAATGCCATCTACAGTACTGCTGGTCCTGGCAGACGTGTGTCGCAGCGGTTCGGCAAAGTCCTGCTGAGGGTTTCTGAAGCGCAGTCCTGACCCCCGCGCTGGTTTCGCTGCCTCTCGCGACTTAACGTGAACTGTACCAACTACTCCTTTTCTGCTCGCTTGGGTCAGTTGAGAATCTGTCCCACACCATTTATAAAGCTGTTGTGAAAAGATAGCATTTGACAGTGGAGCTGAGCTATAAATAGAGCTGGCTGCCGCTCTCCCCTGTGAGACAGATAGTATTACTGACACCCCCTCCCGCCACGCAGCTATCATGAGACAGCCTTAGAAATTAGTTTCCTACGCACACACAAAAGCAGAGATTTTTTAGGTACCTCTGAGTCATAAGTCCAGGCTCTTCTCTGGAGGAAATTTTCTTGGTAAAAGTTAAGAAGGTTGATGGGGTTTTTTTCAGTAATGGAAGGGTGCCATCAGCTGAATGCTCTATTGCCAAATCCCATTAAACTTGTCAGAATACTTTTTAGCAACATTGCTATTACCTCACTGCTTCTTATCTGAGGGGTGTAGTGAGCTACTCAAAAGGAAAAAACAATTGTATTTGAATGCTACGCTCTGAATAAGCTCTGTGTTGTAAGCCATGATCTACAGGCTACTTGATGACCGTGCTTTGATTCTCTGCTACCTGAAAAAGCAGACTGATTTAGTCCCTTTTTCTAGCTGAATGAAAGAAGCTTGACACATACACTATCACTGATTGAAACTGGATGACAAGCAAAAATAGCCATCTGAAAAATCTGTATTAGGCTTCCAATATTACAAATATCATTACAAAATCCCCAGTCGTTTGACTATTGCCCACACCAGCATTTCACAAACAAACTTGCCACTGGGAAATAAGTGGGATGATATTTTTGCATGTGCTGCAGTTACGCCTGGAGACATCACCCAGCTGAGTAAAGGCGCAAGGAAGATACACCACTATGTACCAACAGGAGAAAAATATGTCCTAATCTCCAGAGATCTCAGATTCTCAAGAGAGTGTTATGCTAGTTCCAGTAATCAGCTTTGAAATACTGCGTGTCCTATAGCACAGTAAAAGCGTGTCACAGCCATGCCCCACGAAAGGCAAGCTTTGGGTGCGTTAATGACCCAGGAAGGCTGTGTATTGCTTACTGCAGCTCATCGCTGCAGATTGGAAGTGCTGGCCCTGAACCCCCAGCTCCCTGGACCCTGGAGGGTTGGGTCCATCCCCCCCCATCACCCACCAGCATCAGCCTTCTGCTGGCAAGCCCAGTGGCGAGCCTTGTGCCCAGCAGGATGGGGAGGGATTCCTGAGTCCACTGAAGCTTCCTGTTCCTTGCTGCTCTTTGCTGGCTTGTCTGTGTGGCACAAAAAAGATGCCACGTACCTGCACAAGGAAGGACACAAGTGAAGGTTCATATCTACTGGGGACACGGGCTGCACTTTCAGTATGGACTGCTATGAAAAGAGAAGAAATCAGATTTCATTTTCATAATGGGCAGATTAGCTTCCTAAATATTCTAAGTGATCTTGACTGCAGCTCTCAGTAAGGAAATAAGAAATGCTCACTTTGTAATCCAGTCTTATTATAGCTCCTTTAGAATCCTTATTTAGCCAGGAGACTGAATGCCACTAAGCTCTCTGTGTGCAGTAAGATAGTGGCAATGTGGAACTGCCCTTCCCTCCTTTAATCACACTGCATTTACTTTAGGAAGAGAAGAAAAGGTGAGTCCTACTGCTGTTCGTGCACTCTGACCTAAAACCCCAGTGAAGTCTATAGGGAGGTGAAAAGAGGAGTTTCCTCTCCCTGTACTTCAGGCAAGCAGGTATTTCCTAGTTTTGCATGCATTGCTTTGCTTAAGAATGAATTCCCCATCTGGCAGGAGCTCAGTTTCCCTAGAACCACTGAGAAAATGTGTAGAAATATATTAAAAATACTAAAAAAATGTTACTATTGTTTTAACTCCTGTCTTCAGCAATGTAGCCTATATAGTTTGGGTAATAAGAGACCCATTCTTTGTCAAGCTTGTGCCATAAATCTATATGGCATTACCTGCAGACTCTTAAATGACCCTTTTTCCCTATAACATCTAAGTATGGATATGCAAGGGCAGTCCTGAAGTCCTCTATGTGAAATTTAATTAGAGCAGACACGTTCAAACCATTTATGCAGCAGTAACTCCACAAAAGTGAGATCCCCTGCACAAGGGGCGAAACATCTGCAAGCAGGTTTCTCCTCCCTACAGCACGTCCCAGCTAAACCTGCACCTTGGCACCCACAGACAGGGACAAGTGGCACGATCTGCAGTCACCCTGTTCCCCCCGTCCTGCCACCGCTGCGATAACAGAACACCTTCCTCCATGGCTGGAGTCCATGAGTAGATGCCTGCTCACACAAGCCAGGGCACATGGCTCCTTCTGTCATCCCCAGGGTTTCTCCTGTGACAGCAGGAGCGATGGCCTGAGGCAGAGGCAGGGTAGGAAGGGATAGAAGAGGCTGCCTATTTATAGGAGAAGGAATCTGTATGAGAAAAGCCTAAACACACGCACAGACAGGTGCGTAGGAGCACAAGGCTCAGGCTTTTTTTCAGCAGCATGAACAGCAGATTTTAACCAGCAAACCTCATGTCGAACCTACTTGCCATGGGTCATCCCACTTTGGTTGTGAGAATTCAAGGACTAACGAACTCCAGAGGTTGCTCCAGTCACCAAAAGCATCTTCCCATTTGCCTGGGTGGGCTGCAGGGCTGCCGCATGTTTCCTCATAGTTTCCTCATAGTTTCCTCATTCCCAACCCAGTGACAAAGCAGCCAGAGCCACCGTTGTGCTGAGCACAGGAAATAGCTCTGGGGTTAGCAGTCCTCTCCAGCCAAAGAGCCTGCCCCAACTGCCTTCGTTTTGGGGAACCAGTTAATTCAGGCATGCTTCCAGACTTTGAAATGCAGCACAAACCCTAGAGCTTCAGTGACTGCCCTGCCACCTGCATTTATCCAGGCAGGCTGCTGCAGTGCTGAGTGCCAGAGCATCACGATTCCTGCTGAACCAACCTATATTTACAGAAAATAAACTCAATCCAAACCAACCGTAGGTGCATATAATCCCCACCAGTCAGCAAAGCCCAGCCTCTTGGCCTCTGGAAAGCTGGCTCTGAGCAAGCAGTTAGGAAGCTGGCAGTTCTCCTTGTGTCACGCTCCTGGCCCAGGTCTTTTTTTCCATCCTGCCCTTTTTATTCTCCTGTTGCCCTTGCAATGACCTGACGTGCTCCCTTTGTGCTCGTGTGCTGAGCCAGTGGGACCTGCTCACTTGGCGCTGCTAATTAAGTTCAACAACAACATATTTTTTCAGTGGTTCTGTCCCAACACATTTAGTTGGGATTTTAAATTCTTTAGATTTCATTCAGCCCATGTGCACGATGGTGTCACAAGGCTCTCAGCCCAGCTCAGTTAGTCCCAGCCCTGGAAAGGCTCCAGCATCCTTGACACAGCTCATATAAGCCCTGGGGGCAGGGGGGCAGGAGGGGATGGTCTGAACAAAAGAGTCACCCAAATAAGGAGTTACCATGACTCCCTGATTCTTTTAACGCACAACTGCCCCGGCCAGGATCCCTGCTGATCTCAGCCTAAACACGAGCCCTGACTGCTACAAACATCAGCTCCTACAGCAAAGAGCCTTACAAAGCATCATCTTTGAAGAAACTGGGGTCTAGCTTCACTTACGAGTGAGTTCTACAGTTAAAGGCAAAATACTGATTTAACTGTTCCAAAAAAAAAAAAAGGAAAAGCCTGGACAATGAAAGAAAGGAGACCTCCATATGATTTTTTGCCCACTAAAGTGCTATCCAAACTATATGGGGGACTTTCTGCTCCATAAAGTTTCTGAGTTACATCAGTGGTTCAGTCTGCACTGTGTACCTCAAATATGCTCCGAAGCAGGTCACTCATGTAACTACCTGTAGTTTTTAACTTTTACATTAGCTTTTCATTTTTCTCTCTTGATTCCTTTCATTAGCTCGTGTCCCTTCAAGGAAGGCCAGCAAACAGCCTGGTGGAAAATAAATAGAAACAATGGGGCAAGAGTGAGTTCCAGGATGAGGAAGGAAAATGTAGAAGACACACGCAAAGAGAAAGATCTGGACAACTGAGGTGCTGCCTTCAATACAAGAGTGAGGAGCTGTGAGGACTTTAAAACCAGATGCAGATGAAAGTGAGATTTTAATGCCAGGATTCAAGGCTGAGAATAAAAAAAAAAAAAAATAGAGAAGCAGCTGGACAGCAGCAGCTAAAATGAGCAGAAGGAAAGAGAATGCAGGAGGGAGATGAAAAGACAGCAGCCTTCAGTGTAAGATGGATTGCCAAGGCTTACTTTCTTACAGCTATGTGGACAGAAAGCTGTGCTACTAGCTCAGTTCTACTGCATTATTTTTAAACCAACAAACTGCCTTTCGAGCTCTGCAGATCTTTATGAGACATGCGGAGGAGCCAAGAGCCCAGTAAGAATTCTTCTGCTCTGCTAGACAAAGAGTGGCAAGATGTCTCTGCTACATAATCCACAGGATAGGTATCTGCATTCCCAGAGCATTTTATCTACTCGACCTTTCTAGCACACAAACGTGCCTTTAATTTTTATTGCTTAGCTGGAACTCAGTACAAGTGCAAGGATGGGTTCCTATCCAGTCCCACACCCATGACCATCTGCTTGCATTTCTACCAGCTTTGACAAGATGAAGCTAACGTGTTCTTTAGTTTTGCAATTACATGAACTCGGTGTAAGATGAGATTTTTGGAATAAAGAGCTTTTAAAAAAACCACATGCTTGCTGGGAAATTTGGTAGGATCATTGACAGAAGCAGCGATCTGCACAGCACTAAATGTAAGAATTTTCAGGAAAGGATATTGCCAAGGCAACAAGCCAGTCCAAATGCAGAAATCCGGGGGAATTAGGCTGTAAAATGCAACAAAGCATACTGCACAGAGTCTAAACCTCGCCTGTCATCCTGTCCAGCTCCTGTCAACACCAAATTGGATTCCTGAACTGACTGCATCCTTACAGATCACTTCTAACTAACTCTACCACCTTTGCCTCCTACAGAAAAGGCAAGTGATGCTTAACATGCATAAATGTGTGAGTCCTTGAGCAGTAAGTATAGACATCACCGGCAGGGACTAAAGGAGCGGGAGAACCAACTGGGGTAGGCTGTGAACATTCTGCAATGTTTTTTCCCCAAGTACATTACAAGAAACATCAGCGGTGTTTGTCCTTATTCCTACGGTCCCCTTGGCATTTGCTGCTGGCCGCTTGAAGATCATGGGTACTGGCCTCCCCAGATCTTTGCTCCTGCCCAGTGTGCTCAGAGCAAAGGTCCTGATCAACAGGGACCATCCAAGAGAAAAGCTGCGTGGCTGCCCTCCAATCCAGAGGCTGAGAGGACTCTGGACTCCTTCCTGGAGCCAGATCCCTGCAGATATGAAGGGACTCCTATCAAGAGCAAGGACAAGAGAGCTCTTCAGAAAGCCCTATTCTGAATTCCTAGGATGCTCGATGGAGAGGAAGGCAAGAGATGTTTGTAAGTGTTTTCGAGACAAGCTGCACGTTAAATCAGGTAGCTGGCGATGCCTCAAGAAGACTGTGAAAGTTCTGACTGCTGCAAAGCCCCACTGCAAATGCTGAAACTGATACCAGCAGAGCACGGGTTCAGCGGGAAGGGGACTCAGCACAGGCCCAGCTACAGCTCAAATGAGAACCACTGTTTTGACAAGCAGCTTCTGAGTAGATTTCTCAGGGGACCTTATCACGATACAGGAAAGAACACTTATTAAACACCAAGTGGATAGCTTCAGGCTTAGGGAAGCAGCAGTCCAGACAAATCCTATAGGAAAAATATGCAGCATTGCCAGGGACAGAGCAAAACCACCCAAACATCCCTTTAGCTGTGTGCCACCGAGATGGAGAGGTGCAGCAGGGCCCTGCAGATGAAGCAATGCTAGAAGCAGATGAGCAATGAGATGAGGAAGGTATAAAATGCTCCATCCTAAGCCTACATCCTTCAGTCAAAAGTCTTGTACTTTGGGAAATAAAACAGAGACAAGCCTTCAAAGGGAAAGAGTTTGGCAAATGAGTGAAGAGACTATTTTTTGGGGGTCTGACCAGATGACACAGGGCAAATAGACATTTCTGAGACCAATTTCCACGATTTGTCAGCTGCCTGAGTCAATATGAACATGAAAGAAAGACTCCTGGGGGATGATCCTTTTCCTTTACTCCTGGGAAATGATGTCAATATCATGGGATTTAAGAACAGATGACTGAAGGATGAACTCACTGGCTTCTTCCAAACTCAGGAAGTGACCCAACAATGATAGTGACTCTGGATAAAACTCCTGCCTGGGAGTACTACATACCAGAACTATGCTGGGAGATGGGAAGCTTCTTAAATGAGCACTAGGAGATGAGCCAGAGCCCATGTTCCCCCTCCAAATGGGGCAAGGGAACATGCCCAGGGCTCCTTGGGGTAGCTCCCTTTATTTTGGTAAGAGAACTGTGGCAGCTGGAGAAGTTGTTTGTGCAGGTTATGAACTTCAGCAGGACTTCGATGTTAAGGCTTGTTAGGTTTTCTGAGCTATTTAGTGAGCAATTTACACTGCCTCACACAGTCCTAGACCCCTGGAAAACCCCAAGGAAAAGACTCAGTAAAGGGAAGTCTCTAAGGGCTGCAGCAATCAAAATGAAGACATTCTTCATACACCACTTTTCTCAAAGTTCCAAGAGCTGAAATTCATCTAATGACAAAAATAGTCTAAACCTCTCATTTACTGATGGTCTCCAACCTTGCAGTTAAAATAGGGTATGAACTCTGCAGGGGTGGGACTGCCCTGTTTGCTTTCCCAGTGGCTGGCAAGCCAGAGCGAGTCTCGGTGCCTCAAAGCTTGCCAAAATTAAACCTGAATTAAACTAATTACTGCACAACTATTTAGCTGTGAATAAAAAAAAAGATGTTACCATTGGGAAGAAAATAAACCATAGACTGAGCAGCCGAACTCCTGGAAAGCACTGAGGACATCAGTGTCACAAGCTTTGCAAAACGCAGCCCCGATGATCATTTGCCTGCAGAGAGGAATCCGCTTTCCGACCGGCTGAGCTGGCAAACCTTGCTCCAAGCACTTTAGCTGTTAAATTGCTGGGTTGAGAGAGCTCATCCTCTTACCTGACATCATTACCTCCATGTGCAAAGGATCCAAAGCAGGCCGTTAAGATCTGGAGGAAGTGGAAAAGTAGATGGACCTGAGACGTGTCTTTCTCTTCTTTATCTTCTTCCACGGGTTCAACTGGGGGCCGGTTAGGATCTGCAAGTTCAGAGGCCAGCTTCATTTCCACCCCACCTTCCTCTGCCTCGATCTCTGCCTCAGCCACTGCATTGCAATAGCTGGAGTAGCTGTCATAGCGAACTCGCTTCTTGGAGTAGGAAACAGTGTCTCCCACCAACTTCTCACTGTCCTCTGGCGTTGATGTCTCTGCTGCCTTAAAGGAGGAATGCACGGGCATGCCACAAATAGCAGCTGTGTAACAGGTATAACTGTTGTTGCGTCGTAACAGTTTGTAGTTGTTTTCTGGAGCGGGCCTCTCATCGGTGGCCCTGTCCAGGTGTATTTTGTGGAGCAAGTCTTTGTATAAACCTGAGTCCTTGTGCACAGTGTGATAAACGTGGCCGTCGCTCCTCATCTGGCCATCGAAGCTGAAGGTGCCATTGGAAACGGGTGATTTCACCGAGGTGTGCGTCATTGAAAAGGCCCTTCCTAAAAAGGCAAGGATTGAGAGCTTTCAGTCCTTAATACAGCGGCCACCTCCCTCCCACTTCTCGAGACAATAAAATGGCAGCGCTCCCAGAGTACAGGGCAAGGAAGATCAATTTGCAGTCTATGCAGGGAATAAGCAAAGGGTCAATTCACTGCAAAATAAACTCAACTTCTGTGCAAAAAGAGCTTTGATCCAGCACTGGGTCTCACCCAGACCTGCAGCAAGTCATTTGGGTTTGAATGCTCAAAGGGGAAGGTTAAACCCTCAGGTTCTTTGGGAAAAAAACCCAAAATATATGTATAAAATATATATGTATAAAATTCCTCCTTTGTGACTTAAGCTCGACTATTTTCTGAGGTTTTGTCTACACTGAATGGGCATAATAAGGATTTCTGAAAAGGTGGTTTGCTGGGATTTCATACTGAGTAAGAGGTCACCTTTCAAAAATACCTATGTTTAAGAGACATCTACATAACTTCTAAAAATAATTAAAAATAAAAAACCCCAAACCCCAAAATGTTCATGTTCTGAAGAAATATTTCCTTAGTTATTCCAACATCTTCTATATCTTATTTCCATGAACCTGATAGTTACTCCCACTGCATACATTTACCATCAGCACACGCCGTAGGACACATGTCACAGCTAGAGCAATATTTCTGAAGAAACTACTGGGTTTTTTTACTTCCTGACTTCTTGGATTTCCACTGTGCAACACTCAGAATTGGTTATAGCTATTTTTAAACTTGAAGCACACACTCAAAGGGCTTCACGTCATGACTTACTTGGTTTTGTAAGAATCAGTTGAATATATTAAGCATTTATTAACCAAATTATGGGGCTCTGTAGATGTTAGCGAAGTGATATCAACGTCAACAGACCACTAAGTGGGGCGTGGGTGCCGATCCCACCACATGGGAGAACAAAAAGAGCTTTATGCACAAAAGCCTACTTCTTACAAATAGATGTTCAGAAAACAATGCGTGAGATTCTTCTGATGGACACGCTCCAAATGGTCACACGTTTGTCAACTAAAGCCCAAATCTTTTCGTCTCCTGTGGTAGTATGCTAATCATCTTTATGCTGAATTTAACTTTCATACCTCAGCAATTTGTGTTCTTTGTGTTTTTCCACTGCTTAAAAGGATGGAAACACCATTAAGGATAAGAAGTAAAGCAAAAAGGAAAGTAATTTTTGGTTCGGGCTGTTTCTAAAATTGAAAGACAGCCAAACAAAATGTAATTGTTTTTAAGTCCTCTCTAAAAAATGTCACTTGTAAAATGAGCATCTTTCCCAAGAAGTGCTGAAGAGAGATTAGAGCTGGAAATCCCAAGCTCTAATTTACCATTTAAAACAGAAACCTACTTGCAGTTACGAAACCAAACCAAAACAGGGAGAAGATAAACCCTCTGCGTTGTCTCAGTTTCTTACCATATGGGACACGTGGATGGTTTCCATTTGCAATCGTATCTGATGCCCCAGCAGCTTCTGTTACTGAGCCAGTAAGGGGGATGGTGCTCTCATCAGATGCTTTGGCACCGGGAAGCTCTTTAAAGACTGGAGTTTCTTCATCTTGAATTTTATCAAGGCTTTCATCTGATACCCTTGATAGTGCAGCATCTTTCTTTAACCGGCCTGAAGAAATAACAGTACTGTAATTTTAAACCCAACCTATCCCTCTTTCTGCTTATGTTTCCACTGTTTGCATCAACAGCGTAGCTCCATGTGGATACAATAACCTGGCTCCATTTCATAGACATTCTTTCTTTATTTCTAATGCTTACCTTTACTAAATTCATCTGAGAAAATTCTAAAGTATCTTTGCTTCTTCCTACAAAATTGACTGGAATAAGTAACTGAAGTAAAACACCAAGCTGCTTATTGATTAATGAAAACTGAAACTTTTCTCAGCATTTTAAACATGACATTTGTTGAGAGTGGCAAAGAAAATAAGCAAAATACTGTAAAGCTAAAAGCTGTGCTCAGCTCAACTTACTGTAAAGTTAAAGAAGTTGCTGAAAGATAGTAATTCTGCCAGATTTTTCCTCTATAATGTTTCCTTAATAAATTATAAACTGGATTATATCCCAGGGTTTATTTTCCCGTTTCTGCTAGACTCTAGAAGAAGCGAGCACTGCAATGGATTGCCCAACGAGGTTTTGAATTTCTACCACTGCAGGTTTACAGAGCAGGTTACACAAATACATGAAGAATAGTTTAAGCACATCCTGCCTGTGGGTGGGGACTGGACTAGGTGACCTCTCAAGGGCACTTCCAGCTCTGAAATTAAATTTTCCATGATTTTACATCAATTGTATTTCATCAAGCAACTACTTACTTTCTATTTTTCTCTTCATCCAGGGGCACACAAAAATCCAGACTAAGACAGCAAATATTAAGGATACGCCGACTGATATTAGAGCAATGGCCCACATTGGCAGTACCAGTCCCAGTACTGTGGAGACAAAGAAACAAAACCCAAGCAAACCTTAAATTAACATTCCTTAATTATCTCAGTCAGCGGAAGCGCAGTCTGTTGCAGAAAAGCCTGTGTGTTCACAACGTATTCAAAACCAACATGACTGAGCCAATCATTTTTAATGTATATATAAGTTAGAGCAGTATTTAAAAGTCTAGGTGACGTGCAAACAGTTGCAGGTTTGGTCTTCCAGTTCTGTTACCCCACTGTGATCTTATTTCTGAATAAGCCAGGGGTAAAACTCCCACATCAGAGCTTGCAGTAATTTTATACACTAGTGCATGTTAAATCAGGTTGCCCATTAGGGGAAGCATTTACCTAACCTTTGCTCTGATCAATAAAGCCTGATGCTTAATAATGCTTAATCTAAGCCATCACTTGCTTCAGATAATAGCTTAATGTAGCACTTAAGAGCTGAGGTTTCAGTGCTGCAATGCACAATCGTGTCTTACAATAATTCTTGTTGCTGTAAGTATGCCCCCAACAGAGCTCCTTGCACTTGTTCAATTAAATGATCAGACCCTTAATGATGAAAGAGCTTGGGCTCTGAGCTTTCAAATCTATACATGCACGCCTGTCTTGAAACCTATATGATTAATTCATCCTTGTGAGCAAATGTCAGGACAGAGGCCTTGGAGAGTAAATATGTATTTCCTGAGTATCAAAAATGGAGTCCTACCTTTTTATTCACTCACTTCAGAGACTGCTAAGCTGAAACAGAAGGGACATTAAGATTCTTATTTCATTTATTTTGCTTAATGAGTCACTGCAGAGTGCCTGACCTACTTCTGCAGCACAACTAATGAGGAAATGTTGGTTATACAGCTGATTTACTGTGAAACATCTTGGATACATAGCCAATTAGACTTCAGAAAAAGGAATAGTGGAGTTATGCTTCCCTCAAATGGGGAACTTCTCAAACTTTGTATTAATTTCAGTGATGCTACGAAGTAGAGTCTACCAACTGTATTTACCTAGGAGATTCTAGCGCATCAGGTTATAGCAAATTTCTATCCAAAAAGGTCCCTCTCTAAGCCTGATTTCTTAATTCAGGGGCATGTTCATGAGTCTTTCTTCAATTACCTGTTCGTTCATGGCTCTGGGGCAATAACCTAATCTAAAGATAACATTGAATGACCAGAGTCTTCAATAAAGTCGTTGAGAGCATTGAACATCTTTTTTCTGAGCTCTTCTGCTGCAAGCACCTGTACACTGCTTAAGTAAAGTTAAATATAAACACACAAATGCAAATATTTACATGCAAAGTGTGTGAATATAAATATACGAACATAAAGATAAAAATACAAACATAAGGTCAAATATAAATACAAATGTAAATAAACACAAACCTGTAAATACACATAAAATATACAAATACACAAAAATATCAAGTCCTGAAGATGACACACATCACTTCCTTCTACTAAGTGGCAATGAAAACACAGCACCCAAGAGAGAAGATGCATTCAATGCAGAAACAGCCTTGGGGCTTCTAATCATTGAAGGGAAATAAGTACATTTAATGAATAGGCTCCATGCCAGATCTGCCAGAACAATGACTCTGCTGATTTCAATAGAGCTGTAGCATTAGAGGGAGTGCAAACAGCCTACCTGGTCTTACTACCTGCTCTGAACCTTCTGCCCTTGATGCACGTATCCAGAATAGCTCCGGGAGCTCAACACGTGCTCGGATTTACGAAGCTAAAGCTGGCAGCTCAATATTTCCCCTTCCTCTGAAGAGGGACCTTATTTTGTAGCTGTGCTCTTCTTCCCCACTAACCAGAGCAATCAGGAGGGGGGATCACAAAAGCACAAGCGCCAAGAGGGGGAGCACGTGGGGAAGTGAATGATTTATTCTTGCCCTTATTAGCTCCTAATGTAGGAGGTTAGGGTGTGTAACTGAGAGCAGAGCATCGTTACACACTGTGGGAAGCCTTCCCCCCATGCCTCCCACTGCGGACTCACCTGGTGCCCCTGTGTACATGATGGAAAACACGTTGATAGCGATGGTAGCAGCATAAAACACTGGCAGGGCGCGGAGACCGTTGGGCACAGGGTCTTCCTGCGTAGAAATCGGGGGGAAAAAAGGAAACATTAACTGGACTTTTCACCAGATTCATGTCAGCATAGACCACCATGAGGAAAACACACGCTCCCAAGTCAGTGCCTGGCAGAGGGAGCTTTTGGGTGGCTGGTGAGGAAAGGGTGGTGATCTGTCTGGTTACACCTGAATCCACAATGCTGGTCCTGGCAAGCACCAGCATTCTGGGGAAGCTTGACACTGTTAATGGGAACCAGGGAAGCAGGTTGGCCTTTCAAGTCATCTGCAGACCTGCTGTGTGACCCGGGGGCAGGTTTCTTTCTGCAGATGTTTTCTTACTTACCTCATCCCTGAGACGAGGAGTCCCTTTCATCAGCAAAACCTTATTGCTAACCCCTCAGTTTCACCCGAGTCAGCCTGGCTCTTTCCAGCAGCTAACAGAAATCTCTGAAATATTAAGTGTCTGGCCGTACTCAGCAGGTAACGCGCGCAAAGCGCTGTGCCTGCTGCTGCCCAGCTCGGTCTCGTGCCCTTGGCACTCGCAAGGAAAGGCTCAGCTGATGGCACGGCGGAAATGTACCATGCGAGCCGTGGAAAAAGCCTTTGTGAGGAGGCTGCTTTGGCCTTTTGAGAGGCTCCACGTGTTTGCAAAGAGCCTGGCGAAGCTAAAGGCTGGCTAATGTGGTTTTGTTTCTTGCTGCCACGAGCCAAGAGAAGGCTGCGGCCGCCCTTGCGCTGCGTCCCGGTCCCAAAGTTGCAGGGCCAGCTGCTGCTGACAGGCACCCCAACAAGGGCATGAACCCCTACCCCAGGCCACAGACTTAAAAGCTAAAAAGCTGCTCCTTTTTCATGCACATGCACAACACAAGTCACTACCTGCTTATGGCAGAAGCTTCACAGATCTTACTACTTTGTGGACGGCACAGATGGCAGTCAGAAGACAATTTCCTTAGCTTGACCTTTTCCGCCTCTTGAATGTTTAAATATGTGGATTTTATACCAGAGTTCATGTGATTTTGATGACTACTTTCTTAAGTTGTTAGGTTTTGAATGCAACAGAGGAACTTTTCCTCGGCCTTAATGCAACTTGAGTCATTTTACATTCAAAGTTGAGTCCGATCAAATTTATCATCTGGTTTTATCGCTGACATGTTTTTACATCAGAAATAAAGAATGATGAAGCTGAGATTACAGGTGGTGTTATTCAGAGCAAAAGAATTAATCCCTCCTCTATTTCAGTTGCCTATATAAGTGCTAATATAGTGCCCCTTATTTTAGGTCATTGTCATGCACGGCACTCCCCCATTTTAGCAAGTTGAACGGTGTGAGAGAAGTGGAAAGAGCAGATAAAAGTGTTCTGGTTCCCAGCTCATGCTAGGTGGAAGCCAAATTGTCTTTCACACCAGAGATGTATGGACTGATGTTATCTCAAAACTGCCCTTTTTGACTGAGGTCACTAAACCCCAGGGATTCTGGTTTCTAGAGAATCTAAGAAATATGCAAATGCCCATCTTCCAGTGTGCAATGTGCTAGAAAGCCAAAGCTTAAAATGACACAACTCTGAATTACCAATTAGAGTATCTCCCAGGGAGGACTGTTCTGTTTAAATTGCAGTCAGAACAGCTACAGTGAGACTATGCCAATGCCAAGAAGTTTATACTAATACAGAAGCAATCTCAATGTACCATCCTTTAATTAAACAGAATATACAGTATTAATTATCAGGTAGCAAGTTCTAAGCCTCTAATACTTGTCAAATTACTACTCTGAGCTTTCAGAACTGCTCAAAGCAAGTAGAGTTCCAATGGCTATTAAAAAAACAACTGGTCTCCTAATCTGAAAAGCAAGCCACAAACTTTAAACTCTGGAAATGCCAACACCCAAATGGGAGGCTAGAACACAGCCTTCATACCAAGCACTCATTACATATATACATATATATATATATGAGATTTCTTTACCTTGTTTAAAATGAAGAATCTAATCAGCACAAAGAGGACTCCAGACATCAATCCAGATAACAGTGGGGAAATAAACCAAGAGGCAACTGTGTTGAAGAAAGGGAAGAATGAGATGTGAAACAAACAGTAACCTTGTTTAATAGTCAAGTAAGCAAGCAGTTCATGAGCTATAAATTTGAAACAGTTCTTGTACAACTGGAATGAATGTTCCCTGTGTTTACTTACAACTGGTGCAACTCAATGTCCACGGGCACTCGTGAAAGTCAAAGTAATGCTAGGCACTATTAGAAGCATCAGCCAAAGCATTTCCCAATAATTCTGCAAGTTTAACAATCAGGAAAGTTCCTTGTACCTTGATGCAAAGTGGACCAGGAAAGCCCTGTAATTTCCTAATCGCTGTGGTCGTGAATGTCGCACGCAAGTGGAAAGCAATTGTACCTTGCACGAGGCCATGCTGCTCGCAAACTCTCAACTTCCAAAATGCCACAGAAGCACCAACTGGAATGAATTAATGCACTTACATTTTTTGCAGGCCAGATCTGCAAGTGTCCAGGACTGATTTAGCTGAAGTAGGTGGCAAAACTCCCACTGATTTCAATAAAAGCGGATTAGGGCAGCGCTCCGGAATCTCATCCAGAGTGATTTATTGTTTGTGGCATGGTTAACAGATTGATTCTGCTGTCACTGCAAAGTGTCTTCTACTTTTGACAGAATTACAATAATAAAAAGACACATTGCTCCAACTTCTCTAAGGCTCAATTGTATTTCCATGCCTTCAGCATCAAGTCCTTTTAATACAGGGGTTTAGGCTGCAACTCGGGTTACAAGGGCTCCAAAACAATAATGAAAACTCCTTCACATCCCTGCTTGGCTGTGCTGATCTTGGCAGTGGGAGGCTGTGAGTTAAACATGTGCTGTATGCCCAACTTTTGCCTCCCTGAAGCTGGTGGGTGGAGTAACATGACTGTGGGCATTCACACGATGGCTAGCATTGTTGAGAGCAAGAAGGAGGTGGTATGAGCTGCCACGACAAGAATTAGAAGAGGAGGAATGTCACCTTGAAGCATGTCTCTGAGGGACCACGTGTCCCCAGCTTACCGCTGGGAAAAGTACAACTTGCATCTTACCCCTTCCTCCACTGGAGACACACTGCAGCCCTTAACGAGCACGGTGTCAGCGCATCTTCCGCGTGAAAGGAATGAGGTGGAAAATAATTTAAGGAGGGAGTGCTATCAGCACAAGGCAGATTCCTGAGAATGTTTCCTCGCAGGCAGGCACACTGTTTCACACACCCACACGCAGAAAAGGAAAGAGCCTTTACCAATCTTGACAAGCTGCATCCACTGGACTCCCTGCGTGCCGATTGCCACTAGAGAAAATCCAATCGTAGCACCTACGATGCAATGGGTCCCCGATATCGGGAGTTTCAAGAACGATGCAATCAGCTGCCAGACAGCAGAACCTAGGAAAAAAACCAAACAAACTTATGGTATAAACAACAACAGTAACAGTAACGTCACACAGAAAATTCTTTGCCACGTACCCACGTTCTTTTGAGCGCTGCCTACACTCCGCAGACACAACAGAGATCTCCTACAGAGAGTTTCGTTCCTATTCTGTCTCTACAAGCAGACAGTAAGACAGTTTTACAGCAGCTTCGAATGCTGCATCTTACTCATGACTTTTTATTACTAATAGCTCTTTGCACACAAAACAGTTCTGCTTTTATTTATTTGAAGGCTTTCAGGACTTAGAACCCATCTGATTAAATACCCAAACTGCTCTCAGTTTGCATCAAGCTTAGAAAACCTCATTCTTGAGAGCTGGACCTGGAAATCCCAAGTGATCATCCACCATTTCACTAATGAATGCTCCTAAATTCAGATGCTACCAGAGAAAGCCTCAAATTGTGGGGCAGGGAGTTTTTATGCCTCTTCTTAGTGATGCGCAGCCATCTGGAGTCCTCTATAGAAAAAGGGACTGAGGAGGGAATAAGGTCTCTCTCATGCCTTCATTTGCAGCTCATTGTGGAGACATTCTGAACTGCAAAAAAAAGACTTATCTTGGTCACAGGAGTAGCCAAAGATACCCTTGGCATAAGGAAATAAGATCTTCAAACTAATTAAGAGATGGTGGCTAATGGTCTATAAAAGTAAGTGCAATGTCTGGTGTCCAAACAGATGACTCAGAAAAAGACCCCAAGCACCAGAGAGGGTGCCTTGTCTTTGTTTTCAACTCCAGCTTTCAGTTGTTAGATCAGTTGGCCACCAAGCCCTCAAGCACGCAGCTCCATGCTATGACTCATGTTCACACTGCAGGGATCCAGGTTCCCTGCTCCTCTCGCACTGTCAAATCACCATTTTGGCAGTGACACAAGCTTTCTGTGGCTCTCATCTAATATTAGAGGATACCCAGGAAGATTTCTTCTTCATCTGAAGACTTCATGGCTTTAGGACTAAGCCTTCATGGCTTTAGGACTAAGCCTTCATGGGTTAAGAGGCCCCAGTGGCAGCAATTAAACTGCCATGAGAGAGCCTGTATTTTCTGGCTCATGTCACCTCTTAACAGATCTGCAGCAGACTCTGGTGATGTTCAGCAAGGTCACTGGACATATATTGTAATGCACAGTCTCAGCCTCCATCCTCAATTCTAACAGGAGAGGGTGGTTTGAAGGTCTTGAAACGGAGCCATCTGCAAATGGTGAGCCGCTAGCAACATCCACAGCTACACTTGGAAGACAACCAGTTGGTAAAACTGATCTCTGCTGGGGCACTATCCCAAAACAACTGGTACTCCCATTGCTATTGGAAATTCTAGATGAAACAAGGACCACCTGCTCTTTAATTTTTTGGCTTCTCTTCCCCTGTACTAAAATAAAAATAAACAGGCTTTGAAACCTTTGACGTGAACTGAAACCAGCAAGTGGAAGTGAGGTGAAAGAGAAAACAGATGGTAACATCTGTAAAGAGCCAAGCAAACAGAAAAGCCAGCCATAGATATGTAATTACGAGATAGTCGGTCTAAGAAACAGGGAAAATGTCACCAAGGCACTGGAAATGTGTGGTGAGGGCTGCTGTCTTTTTTTTCTCGGGGGCGAAGTAGAGGAGTTATGGCCCTGTTTCTTATTTAATCGGCTTCACCTTGAAAACAAAGAGGAGAGCAAGAGGGCAAGTGGTGGAGGATGGATGGATGGTCCAAGAAGGACAATGTGTGGTCTAAAGAAGTTTAAGGAAGCACAGTAAGGAACAGAAGAGAATACAAACCAAGCCAGAGCAGGACTTTCCTCTGGGGCTTGCAATGCCCTAACTGCCTACACCAAAACTTTAACTTAAAATGCATGTTACCAATTTTTATCTTTGCAAAACTAACCCAGGAAAGGAGGCTCACTAAAGCTGTCACAGAGTCCGAGGACTCTTCATGCTTGCTGACATGGTGGTCATACACACTTTCCTCCCAGCTGCTGTCTCCTAAAGAAAGAGGGGTTGGCTGGGGATCGCTCTGGTCACCAGCGCTGGCTTTTGGTTCAGGGTGTGTTTCATAGAATCATACAATGGCAGGGGTTGGAAGGGACCTCTGGAGATCATCGAGTCCAACCCCCCTGCTGCTGAAGGCACCACATCCATTCTGCTGAGGCTCGGGTGCTGTGTGCAAGCTGCAAGCCCCACGGAGCACCACACCATCTGTAAGGCTACGCTAGTACTTTGCTTTCTAACCCCAGTTGGGATGTCCTCTCTCTGTCGGTGGCATCTCCTCGGTCACACCAGCTGCTGCCTTGGGCTCCCACCAGGGCCATGAGAACAGCGCTGGGGCAATTCCCAACAATAACCTGACAGTTAGTTAATGTTAGGGAATTACTGCAATTTACTCCCAAGAGCAACAGTCCCCTTCTTCCCAACTGCCTAACAAACAACATTTCAATATGTTGCAAATTCTTAAAAAATGTTATATTTTAAAATTTTAATCCCATTGCTCCCTGCTTCTTTTTCTCTTAGGAGAGAAGGTTGCCCCGAAAATCACCATCTGCTGTTTGCTGCAAGCATCAAAGGATCTTCCTCCAACATCTGGAAAGAGGATACAGTGACTTTTGGTCTCTCCCAGATTGTTGACTCATTTAAGCCTCATCAAAATTCAGAAGCTAAGTCCATTTGCAAAAACACGATCATGAGGCATGAGAGAATGGGGCGGGAGGGAAGGGAAGGGCAGGAAATGCAGAGGGAAAACAGAAAGAGGAAAAGAAAACAGCCAGGAAGGCTGAGAGAAAACACAGGGGGAAAATATCCTACGTTCAGAGAAAAGCTGGAGATGGTTTTGAGGGGAAAAAAAAAAGCCCTGAAATCTGCAGTTTGTAACTTGTGATTAATTCTGAGATTTAAAATGTGGAATTTCTTCTTAATTCCACATTGGAATTCCATGGAGGAAGGGAATGCAACTGGTCATGAAGTTCACAAAGGCTTATGTAAATACACATGCAAATAAGTTGTTTTCTTTGAGCTTCTGGCCAGTTGCCTCTGCAGGGGGCATCTGAGACTTAAAACTTTGCCCGGCCAGGATCAGGATGCCAGAAATAGATACAGAAAATGAAAAGGACCCTTCCTTCAACAGGGACCGTGAGTATCAAGAACGTGAAGGTCAGAAGGTGCAGGTCACTTCTATTTCAGATGGTGTAAACTGCTCCTGGGCACATGCCCATGGGAAGTGAAGGAGCTATCTCAGGAAGCAGAAGGCTAAGTGATGTGGGTAGAGTGGCACTAAGAAACCACCTACAGCTTGAAGGAGAGGCCAGAAATCTGCAGCTGACTTTGGAGGACATTAGGAAAGAGGAACTGATAAGGGGTGCCCAAGAGCATCTGATGCAGGGAGGGACCATTTGGGAAAGCAGCTGAGGTCCCAGCAGTGATTTCTCACCAACCAACCCCTCTTCCCCTTGGGCAGGGGAAGGTTGCCAACCTTCAGGAGGGTCAGGGGCCGCAAAGGCCAGAGAAACCACCTCCCTGCTCTCAAGCACACAGATAAGCCACCTCAGACAAGTCCAGAAATTGGCACTCAATGTCCATCTCGAACCATTAAAAAAAAAAAAATTCAAAAAAAAAGGCAAAACTTTCTGTTTCCCTAAAGAAAATAGGAAAATATAGTAGACCTCTGCATGGATTCACCTATCTCACATGCAGGTCCTGCCCAAAAACTGTGGGGAGAAGGGGTTAGGTGGAAATAATATTTAGGTTACATTTAAGAAGGTTTAAGGAGGAAACTCTTTTGAGTGGAGCATCCGTTTCAAACAGAGGATGCTGCAATGCTTGGATAAATCACATCACCCCATTTGGGATGCCACAGACCTGCCAGACTGAAGAAGTGGTGGTGGGATGGGCAGGTTGGCCCCTTGCCTGGGCTGCCTCTCCCACAGAGAAAGGGTTTCCTTCCTGCTGTCTCCTGCCCTTTAAAAGCAACTTTGCTATTGCTCCCTGAGGGAGCTCTCCAAAAGCTCACAAAGTCTCTTGCATATAAACAAAGAGTAAATACTGCGGCTTAATGTTACTTACCTCAGAATATGCTATTTGTTCTAAATGGAGATTAATTCAACTGCAAACAAAAGCACGTGGACCAGATTCTAAGGTACGCTGAACCGCTGTCGGTTTGAGTCAGAAAAATTAAAAACCCCTTAAATGCGTGACCACCTGTTTTTACTGCTTCTTTAGTTCTCTCCTGGGTGAGGGTGAAGTGGATGATTAATTGCAACCACTTAGCTGGACAATCAGTTTAAGCAAACGTGTTTGGGTTTGCTGTAATTTCTAAACACAATTTAGGTAGTTGCTTCTCATACGTATTCCTGGCAAATTGCTGTGTCTGCAGGATCTTCTCCACAGTCCCAAATGCTATGGTTACATATTTTCCATGTACCATCATAAAATTCTTCAAAATAACATTTTCTATACCCTAGGAATATATAGATATGATCCATTATGTTAAACATTTTTTTCCTTCTATGAGTTAAACGGCTGGATCACACAAGAACGTCAATTATTAGAAACATTAAAAAAACCCCAAACAATTAAAAAAAAAAAGACCATAGGAGATTAAAGAAAAAAGGAATAGAGGCCCCTGCACTCACACAAACCCAGGCGTGCACATCCAGAAGACGGGAAGGCTTAATTACTAATATTCATAACGAACAGGACACAAATACACCACGAACATTACTTGGAATAGGAAAGTATGAACTTACCGACCATGGCACTCACTTCTCCAGCCATCAGCAGCGGGACGGTGTTGTTGTACAGGTTAACATCAATGATACCTTTCCGAATTGTTTCTCCTACTTTTGCTCCCAGCAACACCGAGCCAGTCGTTTCAAAAACCGAAGCCAAAATGCAAGCCTGGCGTAAAGTAACAACGCCAGAGCCCACGGCCGTTCCGAAAGAATTGGCAACATCATTTGCACCGACCGAAAAGGCTAAAATAAAAGCAATGATAAACCCCACAATGACCATCCACAGGTACTCATCCATTGCCATCTTCCCCCACACCGTAGGTTAGCTTCCCCTTTGCAAATAGTTAATAGCCAAGGCTGGAGGGCACCGCAACGGATTTGGAAAGCAGATTTCTTGTAAACAATGAGTTCTCTCTGGAAAGTGCTGGGTAGTGTTAGAATGTGAAGAAACTGCTAACTGCTGATTTTCGAACTACTATAAATACTGTTCATTTGGCTGCCTTCGGTCAGCAGTGAAACACATTCCATATTTTGCTCCCAAACTGGTATAGCTGCGATGGTCTGTCCTGCAACAGAAAAGACACAAAAAAAAAAAAAAAAGAAAAAGAAAGAAAAGAGGTTTTTTTTTTCTCTAACAAAAAAAAAGGGGGGAATACTCAGCGGACCCCATAACAATGCACGTTTTCAGAAGTAAATAGATGATCTAAATCTACTAACGGGGTCCTACCTCGGCATGTGACTCTTCTAATCATAAAGCAATTCAGAAAAGATTAAAATGAGGTCACTCTACAGCAATATGTTTTCTTGCAATATCACTGACCGAGAAAAACTTTTCAGCAACTTAAAATGATTGGAGGGGGGGTTGTTTCTATTGAGTTTACTGAGCAGTGTGATAAGCCCTCTTTCTAGAAGGATTCTTCTTGGCTTTTTGCACCCAGTGAATGTGAGACATGTAGAATATACAGACCATACCACACAGCCTGATTCCCAGCTGATGTATATCACCGAGCTCCACCAACCTCAGCACAGCTCTCAATATTTTATCAGCTGCAGCCAGGGATGGACTCCTTTGAAAATCATTTTATCTATGTGTCCGTCTAGGGAACGCCACTGAAAACACTCTGAAGAGCATTAATTTCCATCTGTTGCTGTTATTACATCCCATGTGGCAAGAATACAACTTTCTTACAGCTCCTCAGTCCCTGAAACAGCACAATCATAGCCATATTCCCACATATCCCTACAGATCTAGAGAAGTCTGTAAAAAAAGTTTAACTAAAAAGTTGAGCTCTCTGCTCTTTCCTATAGATGGGTACCAGTTACTTCCACTTAGATTCAAACCATAGTTTTAGGTATCTCTTAGAGTTTCTTTTGATAGTTTTCAGATTGCCTTTTCAATTGCATCTTAATTATTCCTTAATCAGGCTGATCTTCTGCAAGAAGAGTGAGCTCCTTCAAACCAAAAAAAAAAAAAAAAAAGAAGGATAGAGGGAAAGGGACTTTAAATCACAGGATCACAGAATGGTAGGGGTTGGAAAGGACCTCCAAAGATCATCGAGTCCAACCCCCCTGCCAGAGCAGGGTCACCTAGATCAGGTCACACAGGAACAGATCCAGGTGAGTTTTGGATGTCTTCAGAGGAGGAGACTCCACCACCTCCCCAGGCAGCCTGTTCCAGTTCTGGCACCCTCACCATGAGAAAGTTTCTCCCTATGTTTACATGGAGCCTCCTATGTTCCAGCTTGCACCTGTTGCCCTGTGTCCTGTCATTGGACATCATTGAGAAGAGCCTTGCCCTGGTTTATAATCCTCCTGACACTCACCCTTTACGTATTTATAAACATTAAATAGAACCTTCACCATCCTAAAGACTGCTAAGCAGAGCAGTAAGGACCACACTGATATCAGGAAGCAAATTTGCCCAAACCTTCTGTCTCTTCTGAGGGCTGCTTCTCTTCTGCTAGCAGTGGCCATGAAGATGACCCATGCCACCCTCTGCTTTCCTATCCATCCTGTTTGGCTTCAGAAAAATGGCATTTTGGAAGTGGCAAGGGAATCGTCAATCAACATTTAGCTGCAAATAATGGTCAGCAAACTCCACACATTTTAAGGAGGATTTCAGAAGATCAGGGGATATCAGATGAAAAGCCACGAGGCCACCTCCTGCTCTTTTTCCCCACAGTTGCTTCAGTCCCATATAATATACCCACATCCACAGTTTCAAGACCATGCTTAATTTCTCCTGATGACCTCAATGCACTGGAGGTTCTGTGGTAGCAAGGAAGAAGGGTCTCTGAAACCTCTGAAATAATGGCAAAGTTAAAAATTAAGAGAGATTTCACGTATTCCTGAGATGCTGGATCCTTGAGAACAACCAAGCAGGAAAATACCACATCAGTACATAAGTGTTTCCTAGAAAACCCTGAAGATGATGTCAGTGATTGATGCTTCCTCTAAATATACACATTCTGCAGAAAAGATGACCCTCTTTCTTTCTCCAGGTTCCAAATTGGCTGAACAACTGTTGATCCAGTCTTTTCCAGACATGGGGCAGACACCGACCCTTGAATGTTTCACACTCCAAAATAACATCTCTGAAGGTCTTAACAGCTAAAAACATTTGTACAAGGATTTTTATAGTATGAGGTAACATGAGAAAATGAAGCACCAATGCATGTTTAAAGAATTGTTGCTTTTTTATAATTCATGAGCACTCAGCTCATCGAGTGGTACAGGACCTCACAGAGACAGAAAAGGCAAATGACACTTGGCAGAAACAAGAGTTAGGGCTTGTGAGGGAAGACAAAACTCTGTTAAATTAACTTGTTTAAAAATTCTATTAGGTATAGCAGATTTTTGCTAGGAGATGAAGTGCTGGCCTAGGGTCCTTCCTTGATCCTGGAGATTAATGATTAAATTCTTCATCCTGCATGGATTTACACAGTACCTTTAGCCTCAGTGCCCCAGTTTCCTCTCCTGAAAATTGGCAAAGCTGCCTGAGACCCATGCAAGCATCTGCAGACACTGTGATTATATGAGACCCGTTTCCTTCTGACCCACAAGACGAAAGGACACCCTTATTCCCAGCGGAGATCTGTCTTTTCTCCACTTATCAACCAATCAGTCTACTGCAGTGACCCAGTTTCCAGGATAAGGAAGAGCTGGGGGACTGTAACATGCCATCACTGCAATGGAGTTCACGGGACAACGTTTGCCAAAAGTGGCTCCTCCAGCCCCAGCGAGTTCCTGCAGCTTCCAAAATAAACCACTAAGTCACAAGGTTGCCTTTATTAGCTTCCCTGGGAGGGGCGGGGAGAGGAACTCCAAATGGTCCCAAAGAAATTGAGACTTCAAGTGTATGTGTGCTCCTAATACACCTTGTGAAGGCCAAAGAGACTCCCAAAGTCTGTTGGCAGGGCTTTTGGCAAAGAGCTCAGAGAAGCAGCTACATGATCTTCTTTCCTAACTGTGAAATGGGATATAAAGCCTTGGGAAAAAGGGATGTCTTAAGTAAGAAGCCACCCCTCCTGGCATTCTATGCAAGGTGATGGTTCAATGTAGAGCTTCCTCCAAAACTTGGGAGGTTCAACTTGATGTCCACTGCGTTTGCAGAAATGACAGAGCACAGCAACGGCCAAGCCTACTCTTCAAGAAGATGAAAACCAAAAGGGAAAGAGAAAAGGGAATAAACACACATTTAAAACCAAAAAGAGGCAGCACTTGAATGGCTACATGTTACTACTTCCAACCTTAAGTAACTGTAAGAGATGTTAAAGGCAGAAACAGAAAGAAAGAAAAAAGACCAAAAAAAAGAAGTGGGAGTGGGTGGGGAGGGGCACATCTCTGCTGAGAAAGTTTTCAGAAATGCAAAATATCCTGCAAAGTAGGCCAGTGACTAAATACAGACTAAATCTTGTAGCATGCTTCTTTCTAGAGCCCAAAATACATCTGGCATGCTCAGACACGCTGAGCTATGCCCCTCATCACCTAATCTAACCCAAGAGCCTCTGGTATTTCATGTTGTTACTGGGACAAGAAACTGGAAAAACCACGGGGCGGTAGGGAATGGCAGATGATCCGCTCTCTGCGTGACAGCGGGAAGTCACTACCCTCTTTCTCTCCTGCACTCATTTATATTTCATCAACACGCCTCTATGCACACCAAATGCAATTCAACCTGACCTGCTAGACTCTAGAAAATCCTCCCAGTTACCTGCAGGACTGACACCACCTCTCCACCAAGGTCTCCGCAGTCAGGTGCCTCTGGGTGGGAAAAGTTCATTTTCTTATTTACACTTTGGCCAACTCTTCCTGAACCCTGCACTGCAAAACTCACTCTTGGGCACTGGCAGGGCAGAGGAACCACGTTAGCACTGGGGAGCTGCAGGACCTGAGGCTGGAGCGTGAATCTCTCTCTCGTGGCTGTTAGAGTGAAGGGAGATGTCTCGAGGTGAAATATCTAGCTGTGAGAAGCTAATGCTGCCTTAAGGAAAGATCTTTGAGCTAGCACAGTTTTCTTATGATCCACAACTTGAGTCTCATACTTAGGAGGTCCGAGTTGAAGCTTTTCACTGTTTAAGTGAACTTAAAAACTCACAGAACTTGCATTTCAGTGAGAAAAATCTGAATTTGGGAAATGCTAAGCACGTCCATTCTGCATTGCTGGCAGATGATCCAGACACCCCCCTCAGACTTTATTTTGTTGCTAGCTAAACATCTCATTATAATTCTGTCAACACAAAGTGCTATTTCTTCCCCGAATGAGAGATGAAAACAAAACCTAGGTAAGGAAGCACCTTGATTCATGCAGAATGACAAGTGAATCCTCAGGAAAAAGTCAGGATCTCCTGGTAATCACGAGATGATTTTAGGACATGCTCATATATATTTACTAAGACAGCTCTTCTGGAAAGTATTCAGAGTACACTTCTAAGCCTAGAGAAGTTTTAAGTGAAAAAATAATATGAAATTTGAAAAACAAGGTTGTTAGGGAGTTTTTTTGGTTCATTTTGGTTTTTTTTTTTTTGCCAGACAAATGTCTGCTAAAGAGAAGGCAGAAACATCTAACAGCTGGGACAAACAGTTAAAGAAAAGCTCGGGATGAAGTTCAAAGTCTAGGGAAGCAATCAAAGTGCATTAGCCACCAGCAATCCAACTGTGCGACGTAAAGGAAACAGAGACCCCGTAAATGTCCTTTAATCTTCTCTTTGCAGAAAATCAGGGAAGAACCTACTGCACTCGTGGAATATTGAAAGGTATACAAGTCACCCCATATGTGGCACATGCCATATATAAATCATGCAGCTCTTCTGCTCTCAAAAGTTGCCCTGTGCTGCAATTGAAAACGTTCCCGGACAGGACAGAGATTCCGCAACGTCCCGGCTTTAACTCTTTTGCTGTTGCCCAAGTATGAGCAAAAATCCAAAGGCGGCAGCTAAAGCAGCATTTGTCAAGATAACTCTTACAACCACTTCACATCATGACAAGACAGACAGGAGAGGACGATTTCTTTTTCCCTGAAGTGTTGAAACCAGCAGACATTTCATGATAGACAGTGGCACTGAATTTGTACTGACAGGCAGGTTCACTTCTAGTTACCAGTGGCTGCAAAGTCTGTCTAAAATGCTTACCAGACCGCAGCTTTCTAGGAGGTCATTCCATACCTCTCTAATTTTTGTCTGTCGGCCTTTTATATAAATCCAATCTGTCAGGCTCCCCACCTATTCCTATAAACTCATACCAGATCTGGCATTCCAGTCTGTTGGCACTAAACACAGCACTGCATAGAAACCAAGCCTGATTTATAACCAAAGCTACTAACATCGTTCACATCAAATAGTCCTTATCGTTTTCCGTTCGTGCTTGAGCCACAAGGCTTGCGAATTATCTACTTTAAATTACTAATACTACACTCATGATATGAAAGGTGGTATTAATTCAAATGGTTCAAGACTAAGAACATCCCTATATGGCTCTAAATTACATGCCCAGGACTTGTCACAAGGCCAAGCATGATGCAAGTTTAATGCTCCCGTAGACAAAAAGCACCCTCGACTTACTTTAAAAAAAAAGTCAAATTACTGCATATGCAGAAGTTTCTGTATCACTCAGTTCCTGTTATAACACATTTGCAATGTGTTTAAGTGTACTTCATGCTACTACTTGATATGGAAAAGAGACTGCAGTTGATAGCTTTCCAAGGACTCCCATCCAGTTTAACTTTGCAGAGAGGGACTGTCACCACCAGCTCCCAAAAATTCCAGCTGATACTTCCTTTTCTTAGTCCCTATCAATCTCTGCTCCCACCACTGAAAGGTCAAAAATGCATATCAAATATTTAGCATGAGATCCTGTTGCTGGAAACATTCACTAAAAAGACAGACGGCAGTCACACTTGAACAGCAGCAACTCTACAAACAAGATAGGTAAAATATCAACAAGTCCTCGTTGTGCATTTGCTGATAAATAACTTTGTCTCTAATTAAAGGACAACTTGATTCTTCAGTGACTGAACAAAGTCTTTCTAACAAGCAAGTGGTTTTTATGATTCAACACTACAGATTTTTAAGATCCGTTCAGAGAAAACAAGTGTTCGTGGTTATGGAAAACATGTTTTATAAAACAAAACAAAACAAAAAAAGGCAAAAAAAAAACCCCACACAGAGAAATCTTTCAAACTCACCCTGTATTTAAAAGTTGTTTCGAAAGAAAAAGGAGCTAAGTTCTTCCAGCAACTTGCCCTCCTGATTGTAAATACAGCTGAAGTCTAAAATAGACATCCTATCATTCAGCACAGTCACATCTGAACATGCAAAGTTCCAGAGGGTAGAAAGAGGGCTATAACTTACACCAGGCAGTCCGGGGATAAAATTCACTCTGGCACAGGAGAGCGCACGAGACAACACTGAGAAGCATCAATGTGAGTCCAGAGTCTTATTCAGTAGGTGAAAATCTGCCTCCTCTTAAGCAAAGAATTCTGCTGGGGGTGGGCACTGATAAAACACAACACTGCGTCACGCCTGCACTAGTGAGACAAACCAATCCAACGAAGCTCATATTAAAAGCAACAAAACGTTCCCTTCCCCACCCCCCCACCCCCAAGCATAGACATAGACAAGAAAGGAAATCTCATTTTTGACCAGCTGGGCATTTTGGTGCGATCAGGTCATCTCTGAGGTCTTCTAATTGCACGCGCGCTTAATCCAAGTGCATGTGGCAGGAGGTTACATACATCCAGCTCGGGAAAGATGCTGCACGCTTCTTCCTTTCCCCATGTCAGTAGAGGTCTCACAGGCTACACAGCCTGCAGAAAGTTAAAGATGGGCACGAGTTTTGACTGGCTCGTTGCCTAAGCAAGCAACTTCACTTTCAACAGTTCAACCTAAATTACCCAATCCAAATTCCTTCAACCGCTTTCCTTTAAGTGGGAAACGTTTTTGCATGTATATCAAGGCAAAAATAATGTTCCCCTAAAAGCACCGGGCTTAGCTTGAGATGAAATATTTGCTTTAATACTATAGACTGCAATTAAGCCATTTCATTCAGGGAAAAAAAAAAAAAAAAGAATGTAAATCAAAACTGCATTGTCACAGTTTAAATATCCAACGGACGCAAATGTATTTGGACATGTTTCTGGTTTATAAATAAATGATGTTTTAAATTTAACCGTTGAGTTTTACTCCGTTCTGAGTCACTTAAAGCCATAGAAACATATTCCAACATTAAACAAACTTCAAACAGTAAATTCTCTCCATCCTGAACATTTGAGAGAAGAGAAACGATTGATTCAGATTTGTAAACACAGGCTGGGAAACGTAATTCTTGCCTCATCTGTTTTTTCGAGTTCAGATAAAGGATATTTGTCAACAAGGAGGCAAAAGTTTTCTAAATCGGTTAAATTCAGCTGCAGATGATATTCAGGGATCATCTGGTAAATCTGAAAAGTGGTTTACATTTCTTACAAATCTCCCATGGATTAGTAAACCTACATCATCGTCTAAAAAGAATTAGTAAATTAGAGAATTAGAAACTCCAGCTAGACATCTCCAATGCAAAGATTACATTAAAGATCCCCAATAAGAAAAGAATTACAAGAATCAGGCGACGATTCTTTGTAAGAAATGCTGGTTTTTTCTTTAAGGTCAATACCCAACTACTATTAAGTTTTCAATTTGGTTGCTAACTTTGGGAAAAGCTGCATCTCTTAAGTCTGGTGGCAAAGTTTTTCCTTTTACTTCTCTAACAGCTGAACAGGCTTCCTAGTTTTAGGCAAGTGAGAGCGGTTGATAGCTTCAGACCGGTTTTCACTGACGTAGAAAAGCAACAGTTTAACAAGAAAAATATTAATCTAAACATATCTTAATATTTATTATTTTTTTAACAAGTAGCGTCAATCAATTCAAGAGCTATCATAATTGTAAACATGAAGTCAGCCTGTATTTATAGGTCTAGATTCCAAGGTTTTAAGGAAGTGAATAAACAAACACTGAAACTATCTTGGAGCACTTACTTCACTTTATAAAGTGAAATAAAATAAAATAAAATATTATTTCATGTTCTCTTTATAGATGACAAGTTGTTGATGTCTGCCTTGGGAAAGCTCAAACCCAAACGGTACGAGTAAGAGCTAAACCCACCCTAGTTCTCCTTAAAGGACCATTCACCCAGCCTACAGTAACCACCACTGGTGTGCAGATGCAGGTAAAATGAGTGTCCAAAGGACATGTTGTCTGGGGGGGATCTGAATCGATTTCAAAAGGCCAAAGCTGCCGGCCCAACCTGTGGGAATCATCTTGGACCCAGGAGAACAACAAACTGGAACCATTTGAGTGCTGCTTCCCACGAGCCAGCCTGACCACAACGGTGGTTTCTTGTTGACCTAAGCTTCTGAGTTTGGTCTACACACGAAGCAAAGGATATAATAAACAGCAGAGAAAAGGAAATATCTTCAAAGTTTTTGTTCTGCTAAATCAGCATTGTGGACCTCAGGCATGGGAAAATTCAAGCCAAGATAGGTTGACCATTAAAAAGAGTTATAATTTGGGATACCACTAAAGAAGCAGGCAAAGGAAAATTTATACAACCACAAAATAAATGATGAGGATTGGCTTTTGGCAATGGCAGCACCAGTTTGGTTCCCATCAAAGCAAAGATTTGGAGAAATGATAAATATTATATATTACAATCTCAATCAGAATTTTTTTTTTTTTTAATTGAAATTTATTCTAGTAATTCTACAACTGAGAGACCCCTGCTTGATTCAACAAACCCACGCTAGGCAGATTTATGTTCTGGTTTCAGTACTGTGATAGGACACGCCAATTTCAATAGTCAATTTTAAACCCCTTTTGTTTTGCATTTCCGCATCAGCTATTTTCTGAAAGACGCCCAGGTTCTCATTTACCAGTAACCACTAAAACGTTAGTTTGCAACTTAATGTAACTTTTACATCAAATGTAACTGGCCTTTTTGCCATTCCAATGGGAAGGCTGCACATTTAAGCAAATATACTTATTTTAAAGTACATATATTTTGAGTAGAAAATAACGGGAGATGATTAATGTTTTCTAACGTGAAAACATGTAAGAATTGGAACTGGAATACCTGTAAACTGCATCTAGTCAGAAACAGAAATACAATTTAAAACATCCAAAAGCTGCAGGATGTTGCTCCAATAACATTGCTCCAACTTATATAAGGTTACTGACCAGCAGTGGGAACTTCCAGGCTCCCACATACCTGCTGGTACTCTAAAATCGGGAGCCATAAGCAGCTGGAACCGAGGACTTTTTGTTTCCTTTACCAGTGTTTGTGCCCCTGACCCTGCCTGGGAACTCTTACCTCCCCTTAATCCACAAACAAAGAAAGTAACATTACTGAGGAGGAATAAAAATGGGTGGCAGATGACTGCACAGGTACCGACTCCAAGAAATCCAGCTCTTGCAATACCCTTCCTTCTGGTTTTGAAGGTCCCCACGACCATCTACACCATGGGGGACTTGAAGCAGGACACCACACACCGATCAATACCTGGAAATCAGCCCTGAGGTCCTTGAGGCTAATGGAAATTGAACAACAGCTCTGCCAAGCACAGCACCGTTTCTGGGTGCTTTGGTAACATCATGTGCCCAGTGGATACCAACAAACCGAGTATCTGCTCTGTAGGTGGCAGGCAGCTACAAACACAGTTCAATCCAGAAAGAGCCAGCTCCAACCAATAAAAGCACATCTGCTTTTGAATATTGGGTAGCAAGCTCCAACAAATTCTGGTATCTATCAGGATAATCTCCGTGCATTCATGTTTCACTGCAAGAAAAAACATCTCAGGAACTCTCTGGAAAGTCTAGTGTGGTAGGCATAAAAACTAAAAAGTCACTTGGCATTCAGGGATGGAGTGACTCCTCTGCTCTGGGGAAGGAAACCGTTTGGATGGGCTTTCTCGATGGCTCTGAACTCTGTCACACTGTCATCTAAAATCCCATTTTCCAGCAAGCCCCTGGCCTCACAAAGCGGACATCCCACCCCAGCTAGGACACTTCCACTCCTGATGGCTGAGGTGAACTGGCTGTGCTTGCACAGGCGTGGAGGGAGAGCTACCATGTTACAGAGCATGACCCTGCTTCAGATCACACTCCTCTGCTGAGCTAGGGAGCCCTGGGAACATGAAACGGAGGAACCCACAACTGGAACTGCCTGAGGCCAAGGCTGGCACAGAGGATGGATGACACAGGCTCCGGGTGTTGTGCGGCCTGAGAGAGCCAGGCTCGCTCCAACCCCTACCACAACGTAACCCATGCTGAGCCAGGAGTTCAAAGGCAGCAAAGCCACTCTGAAGAGCAAGGCTCTGGCTGATTCACTGGAGACTGAGCACATTACGTCCCTATCAAGCCCAGGGAAAGGGGTGAACTGCTGCCCTGAGCCTCCCTGAGCTAAATCCATCATTTCCCCTTCCCAGCCCCACATCTGAAGAAAGTAAATCAGTGCAGGCAAAGTATTTCTGAAAGCCCTGGCTACTGCTGCTGACTCAAGAAGCATTATCCTAAATTACTAATGGACCTATAACTGCCTTTACGCGGAACATAAAAACTGGCCATGAAACGCTCCTGTGGCAATCCAAAAATACGCGGTTTTGCAAATTCAGAAGCTTATGCAAAGATCCCCCTGGTAAAAAGCCAGAGCATGGTTGGCAAAAGTCAACAATGCAAGTTCTTCAGATAAAGGAAAACTGACACCCCAAGCCCCCAGTCTGCCTGCCCTGCCCCTTTCGGTTTGGGCTTCAGAGAAGAATCGCTGGGGAGTCTTTTCCAGTTGAGCCAGAAGAGATGGCTGGAGCTCCCCTGAGTCCAGCCACCCTCTCTCTTCAAAGGGAGCTGGGGTGAGCGAGTAGCTATGACCATGCCAAACCACACCGGCTGGCTCACGCTGACACCCTCCAAAACTGGTGTGGCCAGCAGGACAGAAGACCTAGCACTGCTGGAGGGTGGTAGGTCAATGCCCAGAGGAGGAAAGGACCTGGGGTACAACCAACGAGAGGAGAGATGATGACACTCAGAGGTGCCAGCTGGGGTTATGGAAGTAGATGAGGCTAATAATACATTGTGGCAATGAAAATTCTGCCTTTTTTTTTTCCTTCTCTCTCTCCAAACATTGCAGTGATTTCATAGAATCATTAAGGTTGAAAATGACCTTCAAGATCATCACATCCGTCTACTAAATATTATCAGGACCACTAAGCCATGTCCTGCAGTGCCACATCTAGACAATTTTTAAACCCCTCCAGGGATGGTGATTCCACCCCCTCCCTGGGCAGCCTGGTCCGAGGCCTCACCACTCTCTCGGTAAAAAAAAAAATTCCTAATATCCAACCTAAACCTCCCCTGGCGCAACTTAAGCTTTTTTAAGCGAAACTTAAAACTCTTCTCTTGTCCTATCACTAGTCACCTGGGAGAAGAAACCAACACCCACCTCACTACAACATCCTTTCAGGTAGCTGTAGAGAGCAAGAAGGTCTCCCCTCAGCTTCCTCTCTCCAGACTAAACAACCCCAGCTCCCTCAGGCACTCCTTGTAAGACATTTTCTCCAGACCCTTTCCCAGCTTTTCTTTATATAGTAAAGGTGGAAACAGCAATGAAAGCTGTGACCTTGGCTTCACTGCATAGGAACAGGAGTCAAAATTACACTAGGAGGCTGGTGACCATGCCTAATACTGTCTGGAGACCATGCAAAGAATGGCACCTGCCAACTAATAGGCCTGTTTCCCGCCTGAAGTCCAATAGCTGCTGATCTCTGTTCTTCAGGGTCCATATAAAATGGTCCACATCTATCTCCTGTACCTTTGCTGCTAGAGACGTGAAGAGCACAATGGTGAAGCAAAAACTTTGTTTTCCACCTACAAGGCAGAGTTAAGGTGCCTTGCAGGAATTAGAAATTAAATCATTGCAAATGCAACGTGCCAAAGAATGTCCCACAGTCAGGTACTTGGCTCAGCAAACACCTTCAAAAGGACTTACTAAGGACATCGTGGCCACATGAAGCAGGTGACGAAAAGCTAGGCTTTATCCTCTACAAAGGAAAATGTTACTCTCCAATACTTCTGTGCAAGAATTAGCACTGAAAAGCAAGAAAAGTGACCGACAAACCAGCTTAATATAATGGCTCAGGCAGGAATCCTGTTATCAGGAACTCACTCCCTCAGGACGTTACTGCTCATGGAGAGGTGGCTGCAGGTTGTATCCAGGCTTTATCCTGGCAGCAAACCCTGGTAACATTAGTTGTGCTACAGCAGTCCAGTGCCTGCGTCCAGGTGGAGCACAAAGCCTTCCTACAGCCACGGCCAGGGTACCACAGTCAGGGTAACAGGGCACACGTTGCCTGCAGTGAACTGACGAGTGCATCTGTCTGCAGCCAGAGCTCAAACAGCTAGAACTTGCTGACACAGAGGCTATAAAGAGAAGAGAAAGCCATTAAGGTAGCAGAAGATTATTTCTTTGAGCATCACCAGTGGCTAGTGTGCCTCATCTTCTAACAAAGGTGTTTCTAGCTAAGCTGTGCTGATGGTAGTGATGCAGTACAGCACCCTGACGGCTGCCCAGAGGAAGAAAGATACCACAGATGCTGCTGAGAGGTCAGGAATAGCAAAGGGGATTCCATGAGGAACCCTCCCTCTCCTTTGCCTTTCTGGAGAAGGGTGAGAATCAGAGCTAGCTGTGCCAGGATCCTGCTATGCCCACCACATCTTGAACGGGGACTTCTCTAGACCTATGCATTGCTCTTGCAGAAGACGACCTACCCGACAACGGGAACGGCAGAGCGCTGACATAGATCTCTCCACTCCATACAAGCACTGAGAGAAGAGCCATTCCACTCCAAGGCAGGGTGCAATTCCCAGAGAACTGAAGTATTGGGGGGGGGGAAATCAAGCAAAAAAAGGAGAAAAGAACTTCAAAAAATAAATAGAATGAAGTCTGTGGCAGCCAGGTATAGCAAGCACGCCACGTGCAGAGTCCTCTGGAGTATGGAAGCACACGTGAAGCACACTTCTTGCAAGACTTGGAAGGAACCACAGTCTACCTCTGTCATACTGGTAAGGAAAAATCCCTCACTGTTACCCATAAAACAAATGAGCAAGTGGATCCAATGTAAATTGTACTGAATACTCAGGAAAAAGTATTTAAAATATTTTTTCTTGGAAGAAGTCAATAAGGAATCTGTAATTTATAAACAACTGGTTGTTTCTTGTCATTGAGACCTTTAGAAGTAACTTCCTCTTCCATCTCTTTTAGAAAGGAATTAAAAAGGGAAAAATTAATTATGACATTTTTTCAACTGTCAATCACTTCCCCAGCCTTGAGTTAACCAGATACTGAATTAAATCAAATGGATAAAATTCTGTGAAGAAACCAGTTGCTCTGACATGGTGGAATCCATTACTCCCCAGATGGGCTTAATATTTAAACCAACGCTGTTTCCAAGTGTTTAACCAACTGTCTCCCACAAATTTTGTTTTCAAAACTTCAGCAGACATGAACACCTTTGAAGCACTTAATTTAATACAAATAGCTAAACAGATTACAATAAATTTGGGCTATATTACAACTTTGTTTCTTTCAAATCCAAAGTACCAGGGTTTTAAAATAAACATAGTCCTTTCCAGCTTTAAAAATTTCTTAACCAAGCAAAAAGTATTTTCCATTCTCCAGAGTAATCCAGAACCATATTGTTCACTAATGTATATTCAGTCTGGGGTACACTGGTGTCACTAACCGAAGGTGGAATTCAAGTGTGCAGAAGACCATTCTGTTATCTACTTTAAAACACAATCATCAGTTAACTGACAAATACATTTCAAGTATGGAAACAATTATTAACTGACCCACTGGCTACTCTACAAATCCTGGGATTTTATTTTGCCTGGGATTCTCTCGGGTTTATTCAGAAAACATCAAAGTAATTGCACAAACTCAGAGGCACAGTTCTCCGGCAAGAAAGTCTTCCACAAGAACATGCAAAAACCCACACCGAGAGTGCCTCAGGGGTCGATCTAAAGAAGGCAAACACCATGAAAGGAGTAATGCTGTAACGAACTCTAGGTGAACGTAGAGGCAGAAGTAATATCGAGAAAACAAAAATATGCAGATTTACTTGTTCCAGTCAACAACAGTAACTAAAGTTTATTGATTTCAGTTTCAGCAGCTAAAAATCCATGAAAACATTTATATATGATACAGACAATACTATCCCGTATTCAAACTTCTATCAAAGTAATAATAAAGTCTAGGATTTTCTCACAGTAATTGCAATTTACTTATCAATTAGTACAATAAAGCCTATTTTAAAATACGAATACTACCAAGTGCAAATAGTTGGTGGTTTTATCCGATTGGAAATTATATGGAAATATCTAAGTAAAGAGACTGAAAAAAATGTAACCCTTAGCTACAAAAATAGCTGGACACTGTCTCTCAACTGTTCCCTTTATATCCACTGTAAAACTATTTCCAACACACTAATCACATCTATTCAGAAGAAACTAAAATTATATGATTTCAAACTATTTTCATTAGAAAAAAACAGTCCTTTAACAACTGCTTTTGCTCTTCCATCTAATTATATACTCTTAAAGGCCAAATATTCAGTCGGTATGTAAAAATAACCATAGCCTTTTATTAAGGATAAAACACCAGATAAAGAGTTCGTAAGAAAAATAAAGATGCTCTTTGCCTCTCCAAGCAACACTGTCCAATACAGGAAATTATGTTTAATTTAAAAAATTGAAATACATATATATCAAAGTCTTAGTAACTCCGTATCAGAGACTTACTACAACTAAGTCTGTTCAGAGTAAGTTGCTGTACTGCACGGCCAGTATTTCCTTGGAGATACTTCACGTCACAGCCGAGATATTCAGGAAAACTACCTTCCTAAAAAGCTCCCCCCTAACTCAATACTAAGTGGTCTGCACTTAGAATTCCACAGCCTGTCAAGAAATCTTACCCATCTAGAACATTTTTGTGACCAGCAGTCTAATTAAGTAAAAATATTGAACTGATTAGTATTTGATTCTGGTACCTGTCTGAGGATGCAAGGACAATATAAGAACAATGAGGATGTAAGAACAATACATTATCAGGTTACTCAGATCACGGGGCTAGCGCTATCTATTTTTTTTTTCTTTTACATATGCACCTGTCACACTTTTTATGCAAAGGCTGTTTATTAAATGCAGGCAAACCCCCCTGATTTCCTGTTTCGTAACGGTCATGGTCTGGTCTCCACAATCAATGTATGTTTCTGCAAAAAACCCAGATTGATTTCAAGTACAAAGCGGCAGCAGCTATCTAATCCACAAATAAAAACTACAGCGATGTTCTGCTCTTCCTAAAACAAGCTTGAAGCCATGATTATATTAAAGACACAGATGTGAGGGGATTTTTCAACTTCCAAACAGATATGCAAACAAAGCATCACAATCCAAGGGCGCAGGTAAACGAATAAGCAAGCAAACTACGTGACGTTTGCGCAGTGTCCTCTCAAATCCTGCAATCCCTTCTAGAAAGTCTGGGTCTACATCTCCCTCTTCTTTACTCATGTTCTTCTCACATGGCTTGGTCTCAGAAACTTTCCATGCCTGTAACGGAAACTTGAGCCAACTTCTTAAATGTATGATTTCTTCATCTCCACTCATCATCCACTTCTGTTTCTGAGAAGCTCCTCATCATGACACCTGTATCTCAAGAAGCAAAACAGGAAACATCACAGGGATGAAGCAAGGAAAGATGAATAATAATATGCCTCTGTGTCTTTAATAAAATCCCAACTTCCATTCAAGTTCCTTTTAGGAAATGAGTCCCTTTCACAAAAGCAAACTTTTGCCAAACTAGGTACGTAACCGCGTGCCAAAACTGGGGTAACCAATGAAATCTCCCAATCTGCACCTCCGCTCCTGACATGACGAGCAGGAGAAATCCTGTACTGGCCAGCCTTACATACTGTGGAAAACACCGTCGGGTGCCAAGCTTGCAGAACTAGTCTGCGGCAGCCAGCTCAACTAAAAGAAACCACTGACCCATCTACTAACTTACCCGCTACTGAAAACAATTCAAGTTATCTTTACCCAGGACCCGTTTGTCCAGCTAAGTAGAGCTCTAGCGCACAACTGAGATGACAAGCAAAGATAGAAGCCTCTTAAGCTACTCCACTTCCACAGTAGGTTTGTGTTCGTACGCACTTAGCACGTACCGGAGGAGACTCCTCCACAGTTTTAACTACAAGTGACAAAGGCCTGAGGTATTTTCAAGAGGGTTTTGTTCCCAAAGTCACGTCAGGGGGTTGGGGTGGAGGGGACTACTTGCCTATCTGTTTCTGCCATCCAAAACTTGGGCTCAAGCAGGCCCAAAGCCAACAGCAGCAGCACTGTTGGGAGCCTGACAACAAAAAGGCAGAGGGACGACTCAGCCGCACAACGGAGACACAACCATCTTCTCTCCAAACAAGCAGCTGTTTGCCTGCCTCGAGATTTTGCCCGAATGCTGACCAAGGAGGTACAGGAGACATGATTTCTGCAGCCTTCCCAATCATGAAGCCTTTAGGGCAGATAAGCAGGCACCAAAACCATTCTGCCAGCCAGCTCTCAGTGAGACAGAAGCATGAAAGTCATTTTATCTCTCCTTTTTAGGGTTAAGGCCATAATAAACATTAGCACCAAAATCTCTTCCCAGCAGAGGCAGAGCAGATCCTACCTCTTATCAACTACCATCTCAAATTCTCAGAATTCCACCTCCCAACTGAAATCCTCCTTTCTTCTGCAAAAGCACTTGACAGCAGCATGCTCCATACACGGGCACGCTTCACTCGGACAGACAGCACAGTCCACTGCCAACTCCTCCCAGCGAAATGACGGGTCGTTTCAGCTCTCTTACCCTAGAAATGAGGGACAGCTGTAGGGACAGAGTCCCATCCCAGCACAGAAAGTCTTGGCTTTGGTTCTTGCACATTGCAGTAGAGAAGTTAATGAGCCTTGGATGGTCAAAGCAAGAAACCCTCTGACAATGCCCTGGGTAGTGCAGGAACAATAGCTGTTAGGTAACTGGACAGAAAAGTATTTGCTGTGCAGGGATTATATGTCAAAGAAAAATACATATTCCCTCGATTCTGAACTCTTGAAGACTCCTCACCCGCAAAAGTGCTTAGAAGGCAAACAGTCTTGAAAGCCTGTGCCTCGGTGACCGTGCCTGCTATTGAGAAATATGCTACTGCCTACTCAGGAAAGGCAACCATCACAAATTTCAAGAGTTTACAGAGCACAGTAGCAGAGGCAGCCACACATGTCCTGTCAGCAGGACATCCAGAGCATGTCCAGATACCATCCAATTACTCTAGACCACAGTGATCCTGAATCTTTTATCATGATGATCACTGTATAGAAGAAACAACCCCGTGCAATTTCACTCTTCCATCATCATCGTAACTCCACATTCTTTCTAAGCACCAGAAATTTTGTGTGGGCAAGTAATTCAATTTATTATTGACATCCTCACTCGTGATCAGATGCCTACACTCGGCATATGCCCCATACAGACTACAAAACATCCAGGCTGCTCACTGTTCCATGAATGAAGAGAACTGCAGGAAAAGATTAATAATTGTCAAAAAGATCTGAGGCTGGCTGTCACCTGAAACAACCGAGGAATTTCCAGTTTCCTTTTGAAGAGGCAATTTACTGGCAGGCTGGTACTTCTAACTTTGATCCTCATAGCAGCCAACACCAGCAGAATTCTGTAGCTCAGTAACAAAACACAGAAACCTCCCGGACTGTTAACTCAATTACAGTATTTTGGCAAGGAAGCCTTCCCCTTATACCTTAGGGAAAGTCTTAAGATTAAACAGTGCATGTTTTAAAGGCACACATGCCTCAGTTATTTGCTGTAACAGTTCGTGCACCTAATTGCTCTCAGAGAAAAAGTATTCCCTGGCAATTTGCTTGGAAGACGGATATTCCTCCTTGTTTCCTAAGGAAAAAAAATGGTTATATAACCACAGCGACCGTCCCATACACAGAAATGTAAATTATAAGGCCAATTTCAACCTAAAGGATAGAGGTTTCAGAGGTGCTGAATTCCTACAGCAGGCTTACAGAATAAATAACCAAGGCAGCCCCCCGAGCAACGTGCCCGGTTCACAACCATCAGGAGACATCCTACTTTGATTCAATATACCCAAGAACTACGAGGCAGCGAGAGGCTGCTCAGGGGCTGTGCTGTTGGGAAAATCAGGGATGATTAGAGTACTGCTGTGTAGTAGAAAGAAGGGAAGATGTTTAAGGTACCACAGTGCCACCAAAACTGAGAAAGCTGCAGGGAACTCTCATCTGCTCACAGACCTATTTTTTAATCTACAGAGCAATACAGCAACGCCTTATGTGCCCATCACAGCTCCCATCTTCACCCAGGCTGGTGCTGACGACGTGTTAGCAGGCACCCCTCAGGACCTGTTAAAAGCACTTGATCAACAGTTGTCCTCTTTCACCAGTGAGAAACTGGAAAAGCAGACACGCTGCAGTGCAGGTGGCCTCAGAAAAGCTTTAAAAAATAAAATAAAATATTCCTCGAACCCTTTCAACAAGATCCTACCCAGGCAGGGTAAACGAAGCACTGCCACGACAGGTCAGATTGCTGGTCCATCTGTTTGAGAATCCTGCCTCCTGTGATCAGGACCAGATGCTTCAGAAGGTGGAAGAGCTCAGGTAGTGAACAATGATGCAATTCACCCAAAGGGGAAATTCCTTCCTGACCTCATCATTTAGCATGACGGTTTATATGCTTAATTTATTTTTAATTCTATTTACTGCAACTCTGGACATTGTCATTATATATATAAATGTCCAGGTCTGCTTGGAATCCGACTAAACTTTTGGCCTCGGTAATATCCTGGGGTTTAATTATGCCAAGTTTCAAATGGACTGATTTTCAATTTCATTTAAACATCCCTTTGTTCTTGCACTTACAGGAACTAGCACAGCGATTGAGCATCTCTCTTCCCCTTCTGAGGGCTCCAGTCCAGCTTGGACTGTAAGCTCCCATGTCATACTGTGCTGTTACAGAGCAGGAACATAATCTGAGGGCCTTTAAGGTGACAACTCAGCAACTTCTAGCAGTTATTCAGCAACATTTCTTTATGTTAAATTTCTGGGATCTGCTGGAAGCTGGCAGCTCCACCAGCATTTCACCAGGCCCTCCCTTCTTCCAGATGCAAGCTCACTTTTCTGATGTTTTCCAGTCTAAGGCTGCCACCCTTACAAGCAAGCTGGTTTGCCCTCTGTTGTTTGAACCTCTGAGATTCTACAAAAAAAAAAAAAAAAAAAAAAAAAAAAAGAGTTCTAAAAGAACAAAACAAGAAACACACCATGCTGGGCTTTTCAAAGTCAAACAGGAACCTCCCCCTCTAAGCAAAAAATTCCCCTCCCACCTCCAAGCCTGACTAAAGAACAAACAGTGTCCAACCAAGCAAAACCAATCCCATTTTGCTCTTGGCTGATGTTCCTATGGGCTACAGGTTCCTCAGTGCAGTAACTTTAACCTATGTTGTTACTTATGGATGAGCTCATGACGTAATCATCATGGTTATTATGCTGAGTGCTTACTAAAGCTCCACCGCGATTAGTCACTGCTGATTCTGCTCACACAACGCTTGCAAGATGCATCAAGGTAGAAAGGCACACCTCGATTCAACAGAATTTTGGTGGAAAAAAAAAATAATGATGTATGCAAGCAGCAGACAAGGAAGGGAGACACTTAAAGCAAACTGGAGGTTCTGGATCCTCTTGTCTCCCCACAACATGGTCCTGCTTCCAGTAACTATTTGGGATGCATTTGCTTCTCCGAGTCTCTGGAACTAAAACTTTGGACTCCAGACCACAGGTTCTTACTCCTGAAGTCTTTAAGAGAAAAAAGAATAGGTCTGGCTGATATCTCATGGGAAGATGGCCCCCCAAGGAGGTGACAGCACTTTTACAGCAACTGTGAGAAACACCACAGAGCCATCACTGTTTTACCACAGACGGTTTGATTACGGCCTTGGAACAGGTAAATTATGGCAAGAGAACACTTCTTTGCCTCAGCCAAAAAGAAAACTACACCATTTCATCCCTCCTGAGAGGGATCTTCAGGCAAGCAACTTGTCAAGAGGAAACTTGTGTCCCAAGCTACAGTCCATAAACAGATGGAGCTCTTTTAACGATTGAAACAGAGCTGTTAACAGGCACCATCTTGCCAACTGTTAGCTCATTAAGTAATACAACCACGTGCAACTTTCTTCCTCTATTTGAGTATCACATACTGATTAGAGTCAATAAAATCACAAGCCTCGTAACGGCAGTTAGGTCGTCCCATTGCATACTTCTCAGTGACCTCCCCATCCTGTTCAGCAGTTATGCAGCAGTCACAGAAAGTCTGTTCCAGAGTGATGATCTTAATACCATCTTTCTAAGAGGCCAGGAACGCTTTTCCTGTTCTGTCCCACATGTGTAAAGATGACATACCAAACTGAGCGCTGCTACATTGCTCTTAGGCAATGATCAAACCACTGTCCAAGCCACAAGTTTCAGAGAGCTGCCATACCAGCATCTCCAGGACCTCTGATCAACCAGCAAGTGGTTTGCCTTTGGCATTTCAGGATTTGCTGAGGTTGAAAGAGAAGACAGTAATGATACAGAACAATTCTCCCATCAGCAGAGGCAAAAGTAACCTTGGAGGCCTTGAACGCAATGCCTTCACCGCTTTTGGGTCGTTTGAAGAACGTGAAGTCAAAAAGATGTCATATTTTCTGTGTGTCACAGAAAAAAAAAAACAGACTTGGGGTAAGGAAATCTTTCAACGGACTCAACAACAGTATTTTTGGCTGCTAGAATTCTCAATCTGTTGTGCTAAAATTAGCTTTATATAAATGTGTAATACAAGCAGTACATACTTGGCCTAAGAAAAAAATCTGCTGGCCACTTACAGATCATGTGAACTCGGTTATTTAGTTGAGCTAAGAACATCAATTGTTCCAAGCCTTATCTGACTGTAGATTTGTATCTCTTTAGCAATGGCACTGCCACAAATCAAAACACATGACGAGCCACAGGTCTTTACCGAAGCAGGGGAAAGTTCCTGCAAACAATGGTTGCTGCCATTTAACAAGATGGTCATGAAGAAAAGAGCTAAGATTGAAAAAGCCTTCACCTCTGCCCCTACCCTTCTGACCTGCGCTCTGAAAAGAAAAAGCAAGCCTTCCTCTTCCATCGGTCCACAAAATTGGATTCCTTCAACTATCACTCCCTGGTGTCCACCAGCCAAAGAGTTGGAAGATGATATTCTTGCTTTTTTGCCCCTCCAAGCTTTTCATCAACCAGTAAAAGGGTTCTGTAAGTTCTGCTCTGTTTTTACAACTGGGTGTCACAGAAGCTGGTTCTGATACCGCTCATCGGAGTGCACACCGTGACCCGAGCAGCAGCAAAACAGTCATTCAAACACACTGAGTACTCTCTGCTGGGTAAAGTTCACAGCAGCTGTTCGAGGCCCAGCAAGACATCTGAGAGAAGCACCATAAATAACGAAATCACATGGAGTCTCCCATTGCACAACCAACATACGTCTTTCCCGCTCGGGAATTTATGCCTCACACCCTACGCTGTCAGTCAGGAGCCTGTTACAAACTATGTTTTCAGGCTGATCCAGAGGATATTTTGGAAAGTAATACAGCCCTCCTGCTGGCTCAGTCTTTTCAAAATCCTCATCCTAGTCCTTTACCAAAAAAACCAAAAAGACAAACCTTGCTATAAACTTGTGCAAGCCATGCTCTTCCTGAGGAGCAAGCTATAGATCCACACGTGCCTTCTGTACATCACAGATGTCTAAAACCAGTTCCAGCAAGTCTGACAGCCTGACAGAACCTGAAGGGGACTACTCCTTCGAAGACTCAGGATCTAATTTGTTCTTCAGATGTGCCAATGTAAGGTATTTTCGTAGACTCCCAAGTTCAGCAAATCCCTAATTTGGGCAGTGCCTTATTAGGATTTTTAATTCATTTTGGATTAAAATTAAACCAGGTTCTCCTAAAACAGCTCTTTCCTAGGCCTCTACAAGGGCAGATTCACTTTTCAAAGCTGTGCCAACCTATAGTTGAGAAAGAATATATACGGCTATTTTGTAATATTTTTTTATTTTATTTTTTCTCCCCTTTTTCTGGAGTTTTGCCCAAAATTGCCTTCGAGGGCTTGGTTCAGAAATTCCAAATTCAGTTTATTGTTTTTCTCATTGAGAACTAACTCCTTTTAGCAATTCTGTTAATCTTGGAGTTTGAAGTTATTTTTCTTAAAGCAACGCCCAGAGTTCAGATATTCCATAAAAAGATCAGGAATTATTTTTATTAAAGTAACACCCAAAGCTTAGACATTCCTTGCAAAAAAATCAGGCAAAGCACCTTCATTCTTAAAAAGATTCTTAGCCTTTTTCTTGTAAACACAGATTTCACGGGGACAACTGAGCACTGAGAAGTTTCATCGGCCTTTTTTTATCAGTGAGTTTGGAAAAAAGTTATTAAGGCAGGATTTTTCCTGTAAAACTCCTGAGCCTTTTGGTCTAAGAAGCCATGTGGTGGGTTTGGTTTTTTTTTCCTCCTCCCTCCTTTTCTTCTGTAACAGAAGTAGCAGCACAGATTTCCACTCCCCGACTTCAGATTTCTGATGAGACACCTGCCCTGGCTTTGGGGTGTTCAGCCAGTGGCGAGTACTGCTGGTCATACTCAGCATCTGTCCCTTAGCCAGCAGGGACTCCCGCCGACCCAGGCAACACCAATTTCTGATGGAGCTTGTTAGACTACAAGAAACTTGTTCTTAGCCCTTAAGTCTTATGCCACAACAGAAACGAGGCTGCAAAGTAAAGGACCTTACCTCCATTCTCAGGGGCCTGAGGCACTGAAACCTTCTGCTCTTCAGTGGCAGCCCTGTCTTGAGGACAAGATCAAGTGCTGCCTTTTTGTTTGGGTGACTACGTTAATAAACTGGCTAACATCACCCAGGCTCCTTACCATGACTAAACCATGCTTTAAGGGTTTGGAGGGGAAAAAGGGCACGCCTTTTGATCCCTACTTCTGATTCAGAGCGTAAGCAACCGCGACTGAAGGCTGCACTTTGTCAGCGAGCCTCCTCCAAACACTACTGCTCTTCGGGCGTAACAGGCCAAAGACATCATGGAGTTAATAACACGTTTTCCAGCAGCGTGCTCCCTCTCCGTTGAAGAGGACACGTAGTGACAATTTTCAATCCCTTTAATGTAGAAATTAGGGCCGGGGCACAACCTTTTCAATTCCTCCAAAAGAGAGGTTTAAGTTACAACATACTCACCTTTCTCTCCGCAGCGTGTATAATTTCAGCTTGCTCAATAGCAGGGGCACTCCTGAGCTCAGGAGAACTTTTAAAAGGAGCGATTAAGCTCACGGAAGTTAAGCGAACATGAATAAACTACACAGGCAACAAGGAGGCATTCCAGAGCCCTGTGCTGTCACCAGGCTGCTGGCCAATGCTGCTTAATCGTATAAGCAAAATGCCAATTACAGAAAGATTCATCGTAGGTTTGAGTATTCTCAATGAATAATTTTGCACCGCGCTGAAGACGCTTCCTTGCAAACTGTCCTTGGACGAAGGCACTGGGATCTTCCCCCCCATTTTGAGAGCTTCTACTGGTGTCAGCAGTACAAGTGGTAGAACAAAGGCTTCCTCTGAAGGTCTTCTTGATGGATCAGGTAGTTTTGGAGGGGAAGGTTGAGAGCAAGTTTAGCATTATCTGAGCGTCACGCTACTGAAATTCATGACTCTTACGGCTATGAGGCAGCACAGCAGCTGCTGCAGGCTACGGTCGCATCTGGGCTCGGCCAGCACATGCCAGTTCACACTATCCGGGCAGGTAACACTGGACTGAAACCCAAAACGGCACGGGGGAAGGTATTTTCACTACAAGACCCTCATGGTTTACAACCTCTTCGGCTCTAAACACAGCCACCCTCATAGCTTCAAAATATTTAAGACCCTCTTAAGGCCTGTCATTGAGTTTATGGAGCTCTCTCCAAAAAGCTTTGATCCTTCTGTGCAGCACTGAGTACAAAACCCAGCCAAACACATTTTAAGTTATGAGAGAGATGACTTTTCCCCCCCTTAGCAGAAGATTACAGTTTTCATGCAAGATCATAGCGCCATGGTTGTTAACTCCATCCGAAGACTGCACTTACAATGATCTGACTGTTCAGCAGCTCCCACGGACGCAACAGAGCAGTCGGATTCTCAAAAAACACCCAAGTTACAACCGAGAGCAACTTGCTAATGCTGTTTTGTGGTACCTTATAGATGTAAAGCTTTAACTGCCTTGAAAGCCACCCCTCGCATGCTTCATGCGATCGGACGCCACTAAATCTACGCATCTTTTTAAACAGTATTGGGTAATCTAGAAAGATTTGCCTCTGTACAGCATTCTCCAAACTAAATGCAACTGAAGATAACTCTGGCACAGTTTTTTTAAAGGTCACAAGCTTTCCCCACCCGAGGCAGCTAACAATTCAGCACGGACAAAGTTCCACAAGAGTTTGAGAATCCATTCCCGTGCCTACAAGCCCAACTGCTATGAACGGACACGTTAAAAAAAAAATAGATCTGTTGTCTCTACCCTATCTGCCTTTGCTTTTAGGCACTGGTTTTTTAACTACCAGTTAACAAAAGCACGACTTTTCTACGCACAGCATCGTGAATTCCCGAGTAAAAATCACTGCAGAAATCTGAGGTAAAAATTCAAAAGCTGACTGCACCTTCCTGTTCCAAAACATACTTGTGCTGAAGAACTGAAATAGAAACCCCCCAGCAAAGCAGGCAATAGTTGTGCTGGGACAGAGCTCCGATAGCTGCATGTAAGTCGAGCAAACAAACCACTACGTGCCCTTCGCTCACGGCTCAAGCAGCTTTCTTCCAGCACCTGAGCGAATGCGAAAGGTACAGGCCCTGGAAAAGCTTTTGCTTTGTTTGCTTTGCCTTCAGAAGGTTTTGCCTCGACAGGTAGGTTCGGGAGATACTTGTGCTACTGCCCTGGGTCCGGGAACACAAGGGGAGCTGCAAGTCGCTCAGGATTTCCAAGGGCTTCGTGGAGTTTCCAGCTCAGCTGAGAGGAAAAGTGTAAAACCATCAGCCAGGGGCTGGGTTTGGTAAAGCGGCTCGGACCGGTTGGTTCTGACACGCTGCTTTATGGGAACGGGTGGCCCCGCACGGGGTGGCCGCTGAGGACACAGAGCCCGGCCGAGCGCTACCGAAGATGCGCCAGTGGAAAGGGTCCTTCCCCAGCCGCCTGTGCCCCCGGCTGGCCGCTCGGGCGGGCAGGGCTGCTAGGAAAGCGGGACGAGCTCCCGGTACCGCCGGGAGCCCCGCGCCGGGACAACGCCGCGGCTTGCCCGGTCCGAAGGCAGGCGCTTTTTCCCCAGGCAGCGGCTGCTCCCAACAGCGATAACACCCCGTGGTCAGAGTTACTGCCAAGGGTTGGGGGGCAGAC
>JAAGNO010030024.1:6149-23863 GCA_033439905.1 Ceryle rudis | reverse complement strand
AACCCAGAAAAAAAAAAAACCAACCCTTTTTTGAATTTTTTTCTTGTGCGGCTAATTATAGTTCCACTATTTAAGCACTTAAAAACACACAAAAAATGTATAAAAATTAAAAAAAAGACCCAAAAAGCAACCAAAAAAAAAAAAGTAGTGAAAAATTGTTCCTTTCTAGTGTTGTCAGTTCCACTGTTATTCTGCTCCTGTGTCTTGTAACCCATTCTCCGCGTCCCAGAGCTGACGTCGGTCGTGCAGAGTTGTTCCAGGTTCCCCAGCCAGCTCCCACCTCTCTGATCCAACTCCCATCTGCTCCGTGCTCTCCCCCTCTCTCTCTCCCCGCTTGCTCCTCTTTTGATTCTCGGCGAGTCTCGCGCGGGACGTTCTGCACTTCCTGACCTCGCCGCGGCTTGCTTTCCCCTTTTTGCGAGAACAAGCCCTTTCTCGTTTCGTTAGCGGTTTGGTGTTTAAATGTGATAATATTTAAAAACTGGATTTCCATAAAAGGTTAGTCACGAGAAAACCCAAAACCCCAACGCTCCCCAAAGCTGCTTCACACGCGGGTGACCGCCACGGGAGCGTGAACGTGCTCCAGCCCACCCCGCTGGCCTCTGTGCCTCACACGCAGACTTCTCCCAGTTAGCACAGTTGGCAGTTTCAAACCCAGGAAGCAGTTAGTGGATTTTGTATCACTTGAACAAAAACGGTGGTTTTTTTTCTCTTGTTTGCACCAAGAAATGTCACCCACGCTCGAGACTCTACGTCAAGCGTAAACCTTCAATTCCGCAGTCTCTTTTCTCCCCGTGTTTCGAAGCTTGGCGCGCGACCAGCGCTGCTCGGCGAGGTGCTGGGGCGGCTGCGTACGCCCGAGGTTTGAAAGGTGTGTCAATGATCGGCCACAACCCCAAAATGAAAGATCCTAACCCGAAAAGTTTTGTGTTCATGTAACTTCTAACCGAGAGTAAACCCCCGACGATCTTGTCTCTTTAATGTCACCCCTCTGTTGCTCAAAACGACCTGTCCCAACCGTAAGCTCTCTCCACAGCCCTGAGGAAGGTATCGTATTTGGAGCCATTGTACTGATGAAAGCCTTCTGGTAGCAATAAAGAAAGTTGTCCTGGATCCTGAGTCTTGCTCTGTGCTTTCTGCCTGCGTCCGGAGGCTGCCAGGGACCTGTGAGGGGGTGGCTTTAAGGTTCCGGCTTTAGCTGCAGCTCCGGTGCTCCCTGTTCCCTCCCAGAGCACCCCCGGGCTGAGGACAGGCCACTCGGTGCACAGCTGGGACGCCGCTTTCCTTGGGCTTCAGCTCTTCCCACCCGCGTCCTGGAAACCACCTCCCGAGGCCGCACTTCTCCAAGGGGTGTGCCCCTTCCCACCATCCTTGTGGTGCAGCCGGTCCCTGACCTTTTGTCTCTTCCCGCCGTTTCACTTTCCGCAGCCCGGCTGCTGGCCGTCACCTGGCGCACCCCTGCTGCAGGATTCCCGTGGATGTTCCACGGGAGCACACGGCTGCGCCCGCGGTCAGAGAGTGGGGAGGAGCCAGGGCTCTCAAAACTCTCCAAACGGTGCTGGCCCACGCGGTACGAAACCGTGGAGAGCGGTTTGTGGGACTACACCTCATTTTAATTGGCTGCCAGCGCACAGAGGGGGGAGGAAGAGAAGATGGGGAGCAAAGTGCCATGGCAATAAATCTAAGCCTCACCCTACACTGGCTTCTCACCCTCCCCACTCCTTCCCTGCTGGTTGACACGTTCCCCCTTAGGGCAGCATCGCTCACGGGCACTCGCGAGGATTATGGCCCAAACCCACTTGCAGAGGTGCACGAGGAGAGGAGCTGGCATGGGGCTGGCAGGAGTCCACGCCTGTGAAGCAAATACCTAAAGACGCAGGACTCCAAACATCCCCGGCTGCCAGCGGAGCCTTCCCGCTCCCGAGCCCCAAACGCACAGAGACACTCGCCAGCCCCCCTTTGAGCAGATGGCCTTTTTATTTGGCTAGTGGCACTAGGCACAAATCCACTCACACCCCCGGGTTCAGACAGAACCTTTGCCTGGTCTGGCAGACCTACCTCGAGCGTGCTGCTGCCCGGCTGTCCTCGTGCAGGCCCGGGCACCCCTGCGGGCCAGCTCTCCGGCTGCAGCCTGGGGGCACCAGCTCCCCGCTCCCACCCTGGGAGAGCTGTGCCTTGGGACCCACCAGCTTCAGTCTTAGAAGCCAGGGCTGGCACACGGGCCTCCGCAGGGGACCGCAGCAACGTCACGAGCCTGGCCTTCAGCTCTGCAGCTCTGTTGGTGCTGCAGCCACCTCCATCCCAGGCCAGCCGGGGCCAGCGAGGAGCCGAGGGAACACGGTCTGCACTCGTGTGCACATCTGTGGTGGTTGGTGATGAAAAAGGGGATGTTCAAAAACAGGCTCGCCTTTGAAAACGAGGCGCATCCCAGCGAGATCAGCTCCCCCACGTAGCAAGGTGCAGCTGATTTGGAAATACCCTCCCACTGCCAGAGGGAAAAACCATTTCCCACTTCCCCCATTTCCTCCCCTCAGAAAAGCCCAGTCCATTGACGCAATCCAATCGCGGCCCCCACCCTCCACCCCCTCCACCTCACTGCTGCAGTAATGAGCTGACTCGATGCTGTTCCCACTGTCACAACAGGGGACGATCCTGGAGCACTTCCAGGGCTCCCCGCTACCCCCGCAGGGGAACATCCCCTGATGCCCGTGACTCCTCGTACTCCACCTGGCCTTCCCACAAGCTCCACAGCACCCCAGCGCTTCCCAGCGGTGACCTCTCCGCAATTTTCTCCGCGACGCAGAGGTCCCGACACACCTCCTCCACCCGCCCCGAGCCTGGGGGACCGCAACCCAGCCCACGGCAGCGCGGCACCGCACTCGCCCCAGCCTGCGCCACGGGGCACCTCCAGCCTGGAGCTGTTCCTAGCTCTGGATCTGGGAGGTTTCTGAAGTTCTCTATTACTCTCCCACAGCAGCAGGAGGGTTAAGCCCGCGAGCAGGATTTCAAACTTGGCCACTCCCTTGCTGCAGCAGATGAAGCAGCTTTCCCAGCTCTGCTGGGGACATCTGGCGACACCGATGTCATAAACAACCTCTGCGGGCTGTCCACCAGCAGGTTTCACGCTGCCATCCCCTCCCCGTGTCGACACCTCTTCCTCCAACAGCTGCCCGCCGCGGAGGAAGGCACCAAAGGGCACGTCTCCATCCCTGCCCCCAGTGCCGAGTCGCAGGAAAGCCTCGGTGATGCTCCCTCAGCTTGGCCCCTCGTCCCACGCACGCCTCGCGGTAAACGCCGCTCGCAGTGCCGTATGCACCTTCTGCTCGCCTGTCCCCTCCCTCGGCCCCCGTATCCTCTGCCACCAGATTACAGACGTTTCATCTTGTTCCTCCCCCGCCCTTAAAATTCCACATGGCTCCGTTCCCCATGAATTTACCTTTACTAAAACAAAATAACCCCCCAAACCTTGTGCTGACACCATCTGCCTCGACACCCCACGGAAACAAATTCCTCGAGTTTGCTACCTGCTCTGTAAGAACATTTCTCCACGTTTTGAGCCAATTTCTTTCCAGCCAAGCGTCCCCCTGGTTCGAACTGTGACGAATCGGTAGCTAGCGGGTCGGCATCCAGCACCATCACAACTTAGCGGACTTTGTAACGCGGAACCACAAATAAATTTAGGCTGCAAGGGACCTCTAGAGGACATCTGCTGTAACCTCCGGCTCACAGCAGGGCTGGCCCTCGCTCGCCCCTCAGCCTCTCCCTTTCCAGGGGGAGGCCTCCAAGCCTCTGCAGTCTCACCTGGCAGGCTGCTGCTCCATCCCATTTATCATTAGTGCCCTCCTCTAACTCCACTATGTCCTTCTGGAGACATCAAGTCCAGAGCTGCACGTGGGACTCAAGGCACCAGCGCAGCAAGACTCTGGAGCTGCAAAATAAAGGCAGTTCACGTAAACGTTGGTATTTGGTTTGTGCGCACCCGCTTCTCTTTAAGTAAAGCTTTAAGAAACTAATTCTATTTGGAGTTTAGAAGTCAACTATCGAAAGGGTTTTTCCCCTCTTCAAACCTTCTTGACAGAGGAGCACTACTGGCGGGTCACCCAGCGCTGAGCCCCTCCAGCTGAAGAACAACAACCTCCTCCAGCACTGCCAAGCACTTACGAGGGGCAGAAGAAACACCCTAAAAGCAGAGCTAAGTAACCTGCAGGGTATTTGGGCAAGTTGGCGGCTCCCATGGAGGGGGCTGCACAGATGAGGACGGCAAGGCCCCCGGGCCCGAGGCGCTTGTCCCCGACGCTGCACACCAGCCTAGGCTGCAGGACAAAAAAGACACGGCGCTCGTAAAACGGGCGTTTTAACGGGCAAGATGTTTCCTCGGGGAACAGCGACCAACATCACGCACACAGACCCTGGGCTGGAGATGACACTCGCCCTGCACGAGGCGCAGGGGTGGCTCGAGGACCAGCACGCCCCTTGGCTGTGAGGGTCATCGCCACCTGCAGAGCACGGGTGGTTTCTGCTAGCTACGGGTGGCCCGGAGCACACGGAGCTGCCTAAGCCCCGTCAGAACAAAAAGGATTCCCTCCCACCGGTTCCCAGTTACAAACACACCCCCAGAGTCCTGCAGAATAAGAGAGGAATTAACACAGGCAAGTTTTTAATCCAGCAACGCTGCCCAGGCCCCGGCCCGTGAGGCATTAGCTACCTTGTTTTGTCCCCAGAAGGACCAAGTTCCCTAGACGCGGCTGTCTCGTGGCAAGGCCTGAAGGGTGGCCCCTCAGCAGCTGTTGCCCGAGACCAGCGAAGCCTAGCGAGCAGGCTCCATTTTTTGGTATTAATGTAAATTCTGTGCCAAGCTACGTTTGTGCAAACACCCGTATCCCTGCAGCTTGGGCGACGGGCAGCAACCCCGTTTACGTAGCCGGTAAACGGTTACAGCGCACGCACGCAAGGCCAGCATTTCATAACCTTCCCGACTGCATCCAGAAAGTCACTTAATTGGTTGCAAAGGCTTTCGGGATAAACTGGTTTTCTGCTGCTTTAGAAAACCAGCCACCTGGCTGGGGAGAGCTCCCAGCGATCGAACCCTCGTCACTGCAGAGCGCGGACAGACAGCGAGCTTCTGGAAGAAAAACCCAGCAGGTTCCAGCGGAGGCCCTCGGCAGCTCGCGCTTTGCACGCGGCTCAGGACAGGCAAAAGCTAGACGATTTAATTGTACCTCTTCCACAGCAGGTTAGAGGAGGTGAATTCCTTGATTAAAGTTCACAGATGAGAAGAATAAATCACTAGTATTCGGTTCAAAAAAAGAAGAAAAGTGCATCACCCCACGTGAAAACCATCCCAAGAGGAGCAGGCTGCCTCCTTCCGCCCATCCCAAACCATCTGGAGGTCGCCACGCGCCAAGGTTACAGCTTCGTTTTTACCTTCTGACAATATTTGGGCACTTGTCAAGCTTTTTGGACTGACTTCCGAAGTAAACAAGTTGAAAAGTTTTAAGAACTATCCCACATTCAAGATTGTTAAAAAAATAATGGCTAAGGAGGCTTCGTGAAGGCAAAACGAAGCCCTCGATCCAAGTGCAAGGCAGTGCAGCTCAGCTATACAGGAAGAGATTCCTACTTTGCTCGTACAGAGGCAGATCAGCCAGAAAATAAGCCCCTGACCATCCAGACCAAGCTCCATCATCAGTGCAACGTCAGCCAGCTCTGCTTCTTGCAGCCACGTGCCGAGAGCGAGAAGCCACCTACATCTAACGACTTCTTCTCAGCACGCGTCAGAGGAGCGCAGGACGTAGTTGCGATGAAGTCGTGGTGTCCAAAGCAGCCAGGCTTGATCTTTATAGAGGCAGAGACGAAGTCCCCCCCACTCGGTCCGTCACTCTATTTGTCACCAGCAATACGCCCGCGTTACGGCAAAAGGAAAGAAAAGGGGGAGAAAGAACCCAAAGCAGGTAACCCAGTGCAGTGTCTCACATTCTGGCCGAGGTCTCTCCGCCAGCCGTTACCTCTGTTGGTTTTGGTATCCTCAATTCTGTCGGAGACGCGCCGGGAGCAGACAGATCCCGCCCAGAGACAGACAGCACAGCGCACCCTCAGACGCACGGGTGACAAACACAGAGGGAAGGAGAGAAGGGCGGACGTGATGGAAGAATGAGATGGTTCTTCTCCCAGCCGGGGTGCCCGTAGCCGCAGGCTCTTCCAGTGCCCTACTGTCCACTGGGAGAGGGGGTGTGGGGGCTTTGGCAAGATGACGGTTACATAAAGAAGAAGCTACAGAAAAAAAGAGAAAAAAACAGAAAAAAGAAAAGAAAGAGAGGTTCAGAATTGAAATGAAAAGGTGAGAGAGGGTGGAAAAAAAAATAACCCAAAGCAAACAAAAAAAAAGGAGGAACAACATTTTAAAGAAAATAAGCCATGAAGGGAAGAGTGCACTGGGGAGGTGTCGGACAAACCAACTACACCCTGAGAGATCTGGAGAACAAGCTCACAACCGCCACAAAAAACGACTGACAAACACCAAGACGAGCCTACGGAGGCACCTCAAAGGCACAGAAGGACCTGCTGGGAAACTGGCAATGGCAAAACGGCGTCACAAAGGCCACGCCAAGCCCAAAGTGTTGGGGGAAAAATATCTTTTCTCTCCCCGCTTCAAGCGTTGGGGGCTACTCGCGTACGTAACCTAAAGCACACACAGGAAATAACTGAGCTTATGCCGTCGGGTTATTATTCAATCTGTAATTCAAAACCTGCAATATTTAAACATCAAATAAAGTGACAATATCTAACAGATGCGTACATATCATTTGCATTAACACTGTAGGTAGGTTACACAATTCTTTAGGTACAAACATGGGTTATTTCCAAATAGCAAGGTAATAAAGTTCTACAGCTATAGTTTAAGGCAATCAGGATATAAAAAAAAAAGTATACAAATACAATATTTCTACGCTGTTCACAGCTTTATTTTCTGTTAATTAAAAAAAAAAAACCAAACCAAACAACCCTTCATACTGGTACAGGTCCACGGTGAGAGCGCCAGGGGAATCACACGCTGCAAATGCAACCAAGGTGCTGGGAGAAGAGACAAACCCGCCCTCTTCCAACACCTCAGGAGGGCACACAGGACTCACGCGGACGCGCCCGATGCCATCGCACACAAAGACACGTTTCCATTTTCAGCTGGACGTTTTAGGAGAAGCAGAATGAGAGCTCCCTGGAGAAACACCGGGCGTGGGAAATAACGACACGCTTAGAGAGAGGCCCCCGGACACCGACCTCCTGGGTGGGATTTCAAGCCATCAAAAGCACGCGGGAGGGGGTGAGGTTTGGAGGCTGCTGGGGAGCCCGGGGTGGGTTCCGGGCGCTGCTTTCTCCCCTGCCTGGCAGCGCCACACAGCGCAGGAGGCGTGAGGAGATGCACCTTCCTTCTTACTGCCCTCCCGCGAAGGAACCCGGCAAGCCCCGGGAGGTTCTGCGGGAGAACACCCTCATTCTTCTCCGCCTTTTCAGCTGCCTGCCGGATGCACACGTGCCCACCTCTACAGAGCAATCGCGGCCAGCGACCTGGGTGGTCTTTGTTTTCCCAGTCTGGGGGACCGTTGCATGCCCTGGGAACACCATCATCCCAGAAGCACAGGTTCCAGCGTGCTTCCCCGCTCCCTTCTACTATTCCAAGGTTTGAAATCCACCTCGTCAGGAACATGCAGCATTATCAGCTAGTTCTCATCGCTGTCTAACGCGCATTAAAGGTCGCAGTGCCTCTCGAGCGAGGCTCCTGGCCACGCCACCGTCTGCCCAGTCTCACCAGCTGGCTTGGCAGCTCCAAGCACACCCAGAAGCTGCTCCAGGCTGCTTTCGGGCCTTCACCGGGGGCTGGACGTGGAGTTCCCTACGGCTTCTTTCCGACCTCGCGGCAAAAGCAGATTATTGCAGAGAAGTTCTGAAGTAGTTTTAACCACGCCACTTGTAAGGAAGCGGACTTAAGGAACCCCCCCTAGACAAACGCAACTGGTTTCCTACCAGTAGTGAGGCAGAAAGGGTGAGTCTCTTACATGCAGAGGCGAGAGAGCACATCCAACCAGACTTGAGCGCATCGTTCACTCCATGCAGAATCAGGGGCTACTGTGAAAAAAAGCGCGAGTGCAGAAAAGAAAGAAGTGCAGCGGTAACGAGCTAAACATGGCCCGGGGGGTTAAAGGAGGAATAAAAAAAAAAAAAGTCATTAACATCTCCTCTGGCAAAAAACCAAACCAGTACCTTTAACTTTTGCGACTTTACGGCTTATTCCCAGTTTCTCCAGAACACCTGGAGAAAGAAACTCAACCAAAAATACATCAATGCACTTGGCCACAGCTTTCTGTCAAAAAAAAGTAACCCAAATACAGCCAGACGTGGCTGATCTCCCTGCCAAACGCACCTTCAAGGGCTGTTAAGCGAAGCAGGACAAATAAACGTTCACATTGAGTTTCCTTCTTGGCACAAGCCGTCGGTAATTAAAAAGAGGACCGGCGCAGAGGCAGCTGAAGCAAAGCACACCGCCGTGAGGCCCTTCCGTGATCTGACTGCAAAAAGCTCACGCCAGCACCCGAACTTCTGCCTCGATAACTCAGGATTTCCGAGCTGGGTTCGCCAGAAGCCACAAGAGCCGTACTTTCAGTTTCCCAAACGGCTCCCCAGCAAAAACTGTTTACCTTGACACAAAGTGCACCCTGCTTGATGAGGCCAGGAGGTGCAATTTAAAAACAAAGCAAAGCAAAGCAAAACAAAACCCAACAATAACAAAAAAAGCCCAACAAACAAGGACCCAAAACAAACGAAAGAGACAAGGCTCAGCTACGTTATTTCCAGCTTATTTATCTCGGATCATTTTCTGCTGTCTGCCCCAGACACTGCATTTCAATATCCTCCTCCCGGAGCCATGTTTAAGCAAAGAGGGTTAAAAAGCAAGACAAGCCAAAAGCTGACCCCCCAAACGCACTTCCCAGAGCAATACTTGAGGAAAGGTGAGAATTCTAAATCTTCTCGGTGTTTTTCCCCCCAGAGAGACAAGAAATTCCATTCTAGAAACAAGCAAAGAAACGCAGCGTGTGAGGCTTGGGGTGGAAAAAGTTATTTTTAAGGAAAGACAGAGGAGACTACCTAGCTAGGAGCAGTGGAAACGCTGGCTGTGCATCAGCAGAAGAGCAAGGAATGCCAAAGTCGTAGGGAAGCACGGCTCGTCCCTCCGGACAGAAAGACTCTGTCCGAAAAGCAATGGCATAGAAAACACACGTTAAACAGACCGACTTCCACAGAGCGAGGCTGGGTCCCCCGTGCACGTTCCAGGGACGCTGTCCCTGCTGCAGGAGGGCTGGGGGGACCGTGTGCCCAGGCACCCTCTCTCCCTTGACACGACATTCTGGATCCCCCAGCTTTGCCAGCCTGAGCTTAAGCGCACGCAGGAATCCTCCTGAAAGCTCCGAGAGGCTGCTGAAGGCCACGGCTTCCCCCCCAGCCCAGGCATTTGATTCCGTACGGGCTGCTACGTCTGGCTAAGGTCGTGCGCGGTGGAAACCAGGAACTATTTCAAGGGAGGTTTCAAAGGTTACGGTCAGGCAGACAACACGTGGAAAGCAGGAACGAGAATCGGTCCTTCTCCCGGGCACCTGCAGCGCGGCTCGGCTCTCGCCGCGGCGTTCGGCAGGCGGCTACTACCCTGAGCTGGGGGGTGGCTGTAAAATCAGGCTGGCACGTCACGATAAATCCAAGTCAGCCAGTAGGACCAGCACCAGGAACTAGTAAAGAACGTCATGCAAATGTAATGGCATGCAGGGTCAGTTTAACTTTTGTTATCTAGACCCTCCCCTCTCCCCCAGCACGGGACTCGCGCTGCTCTGACACATCAGCTCTTGAAGGAACGCGGGTCGGACTCGACCCCGGGGACGGGGCTGTGACCCTCGGGCAGCAGCAACTCCCCAAGGCTGGTTTCTGCGGATGCGCGGACCCCTTCATCCGGGGGCTACTGCAGCCAGCCCTCCAGGGCAGCGCCGAGGACCCGATCCAGGCAGCGACGCTCTCCCGAGCTGCTGACGTCCAGCCCTGACTCTCGGGTTCAACTTGGGGGCCAGGAATGATTCGCTGCTGCTGGTTTTGATCAGAAAACTACACGGTAGAGTTTTCCTGCCCCTCCACCCCTCCCTGAACTTCCAGTTGCATACAGTCCTGTACCAAATCTTTCTCCCTTCTTGTTCCCACTATGTTATTAGATGAGTTAATAGTTATTCATGTTAAAAAAATGAAGAAAAATATAAAAGAAAAAAAGAAAACAGATGGCAGAGACACATTACTGCAAAAGCAGGTGAATGCAGGAACATCCTTGGCTTGACAGGCTTTATGTGAAGCTTGCACTGCAAGTTAAAAAAAAAGAACAAAAAACAAAAAAGTTAGCAATAATCGAACTCAAAATGAAAAAAATAAATATAAAAAACCCCCAAAACCTAACCAAAAAAAACCAAAATCAAAGAAAGCTGGGAGAGCCAACACCGGCAACCCGCTCTGGGGGTGGGCATGCAGATGGATTATGGAATTAGAAAGAAATTCAACTTCGAGGCTGGGCTCTACTCCAGCCTGTGACGAGGCAAAAGCAAAAAGCAAAACCAAGGGGAGCAACAATGGAACGACCAACCACGTGCGCTGGTCACGGTCACGGTCTGTAACCGCACGGTGGTCAGTGGCTTTAAGCTTTGTCTTTTTTTGGACGGTGCGTGCTTGGAGGGGGTGGCTACAGGTGGCCAGTCCGGGGTACTTCACACGGGCACTCTCGCAGAAGGTCGCGTGCTTCGCTTGACCCAAAGTGAGCTACCTCAGACCTGGGTACTGCCACGTCTCCCAGCACTTCAGTTTTTAGGTCAGATCCTTCAGACGCCAACAGACCCCTCTTTTCACAGGGTGCTGGTCCTGATGTACGTGTGACAGCTCAGCTTATAGCTGTGCGTTAGAGCTCAGGGACTCCTCTCTGGGACCAAGCGCGGCCCGTAACGGCCAGACCAGTCACGCTGGACTGGAGGCTAGCATGTAGGAAGGAAACTGGCAAAAAAATTTTCATCTGGTTTTCAGAAGTAGCTTGAGATAAACAGAAACAGAGTCCAAACAGATGGTCCTGGCTCCTGGCGGGGGGGTGTGTGTGAGGATGAGCAACTAACACGAGGGCACGTGTTGAGGCATGCATGTGGCCATCCACCAAACAACAGGCAAGCACCAGAAGGTTATCTGCTGCTCCTGTTTGGTTTTGCCAAGTCCACTGCTAGGAACCATCTCCAGATTGCTCGGGTTTGAAGCACAGTGTCGTCCCCCCCCAGATTACAGCAGGGGTTTGCTAAATACGCTCAGCCCCCGTGCAGCCAAGTACTTGAGTACGTGTCTACGCTGCAGCCGCACACGAGCCTGAGGCACACAAATGTGCTGTCCTGAAAGCAGCACGCTTCTGTCACCAGCCCAGAGCTGCAACAATTTCAGATGAAAACCACCTAAACTATGGGAATCTGAGAAATGGATTACAAAAAAAAACCCAAACCAAAGGTAAAAAAAAAAAAAGACAAGTTGTTCCTATAGGAATTGTCCGGCCAGCAAGAGGGCCAAGTTCTCCCCCCGCGGAGTTAAGTCAGCAGCAGACTTTGCCCCGAGCCTTCCCTCTGGCTCGCGCAGCAGGAATTCTCTGTTGTCCAAGCTGGGGGAATCCAATCCCACCTTGAGAAAGCAGCATTCCTGGGAATTACTTTCTGGGGAGGCTGAAAGGACCGTGCACGGCAAGGACTTCCTCTGGCAACTGCAGAGGAGCCACCGCCGTCCCTGTCAGCACAGGGGAAGGTCGAAAGCCTTACCTAAATAACCTGCAGCTTCTCATTAGAGTGCAAGGAGGAACTTAAAGCCTGTAGAAAAACCAAGGTGTGCTACAAGGCAGAAGCATCAGCAGTTCCCGTCGAAGCCTCCGTTAGTAACTCGGGCCCTGCAGGGCGACGGAAGCAGCCCCAGCGCCTGCTGCAGAGCGACACGGGAGGACAGGCCACGAGACGGGCACGTTTCTCGCGACTGAGAGCGTGCAGCGAAGCGGGAACTGTGTTTGCCACGGTCGCTACAAACACCCACGTGTCACACCCACGTGTCACGCCCACGGCGCTGCGCGCGGGCCAGCCAACCTCACAGAAGCGAAGACTGACTACCACAAGTCACAAAACTCCCCAGACCATCACATACTGCACTGGATTTGGATCTGAGAGGTGAAAAAACTGACTGCAGCAGGAGTAAGCTACTGACTCTGTTACAGAGCTAAGAAAGAGGGTCTGCAGAATCTTCTCTTTAGGAAATAGGTCACCACGTCTGAATTCTCCCGGTGCTTCAGCCCGTCCTACTGAGGGGCGTCGTCGTAGAAGGGTATTCAGCGTGCTTGGACCCTGGCTGCCGACACGGGTCGTTCCTACAGTTCAGCACAGCGCTGCTCGGCCTTTTGGAGCGATTTCTTTCCCCAAGCAGAGCATGCAGCACGCGAACGCTCTGTGCATGCCAGCGGGGGCCGAAGGCCGGGTTCCCAGAAAGCAGCAGGGCTCCACAGGAGCTACATCCATTCACAGCAGCTGAGGAACTAGCCCCAGGCCCTCCCCGGGAAAGCCAGGAGGGGCAGAAGCAACAGATGCCGAGCACCGGGCCAGCAGCAGAGAGCGGGGACGTGCAGCGAGCGTCAGCGTAACCTCCCCAAGCATCAAAGCAGACTAGTCCGTAGGCAACGCAGCAGAACCTCGCGGGCTCACACTGTAAGACAGCTCGGACCCGGCTGAAGGTCACAGGTCGGCAAGGGAGACCACAGTGAGCGTGCCACATCCCAACCAGCGTTTTGGTTCCTCCGCCACAGCTTCGCGTCGATCGAGCGGGTCGCTCTGGCAGCGCCGGCTGAGGAGCACAGCCCTTCGCTGTCGGCTATGAAGCAAAGCGTGGAACTGGCGGGTTTGTGCGGGGGTTAAAGAAGCGCTTTCCAGTGAGATTTGCTGCATTACCACCTTCACGGCCCCGATCGCAGTTATCGACTAGCACTCTTCTCACAGGTGACCCAGAAAGGACTAGCACGAGCATCCGCTCCCTAGGTAGGGAAAAAGCCAACGGAGAGGACGACAGAAAGCCCCAGAGCAGCCTCTGTTCCAGTAACCCGCCTTCCTGCGCTCCACAAACCAGCCACTTCAGGTCTGCAAGGTCTGTCTGGCTTCACCGCCCACAACAAATCTAAGCGGACCCCGTGGTCTGGATTTTAAAGCACGGTGAAGTAGCCAGCGCCGCGTACTAACCAGGGGTCCCTCGCACTCATAGCGAGCTAAACGGAAAGCTGCGAGAAGGGGGTTACGTCAATCTGGATCAATCCAAAGCTCGGGGTTTTCAGCAGAGCTCTGCCGTGACTTAACTCTGAGCCCAGGTCGATGGCGAGGTTCCTTCCGTTTCAACGGAAGCAGAGCTAGGTCCAAACTGAGCACATCTGAAAATCCCACCCCCAAATACTGACCACAGATACACCCGGTGCCTACTAAGCTGGCGGAACCTCAGAGCACTGGAGCGTGTTGGATTACGCACACTCCCGGCATAGGAATATACAAGAGTAGAAAACAGTGTCGTTATCTTTACTAAGAGGTGAGGGTTTCTTAGCTTATCATGTCAACTCGTTACCGCCGCAAACACCATTTACCTGCAATTACGGTACCGTAGCAGTTTGGTTTTTAAAGGAAGACACAGACTCAAAACTTCTTGTCTTTAAAGGTAGCTTCCAAGCACTCACTTTTGGCACTAGCATCTCCCATGTAAAAATAACACGGTGGTTTCGGTTTCTAATCTCCTTCTACTTACAACTACATCCTTACGGAACAGGGACCGCAGGCTACTCTTGGGCGACAGAAAGGATGGGTAGAGACCCCCATACTAATTCTAGCTCAGGCAGACAAATCCGAGTCCGGACCATCCCAGAGCTGTTCCAGAAGCTGCTGGACAGATCGCAGGTCAAACCTCCACCGTCCGACTGCTCTCCCATACCGGTCAGACTTTGACATAAAATTTGAAGGTAGTCTTCTAGAGAAAAATTAAGATCGTGCCCCTGGCCCACCCTTTAGAAAAAAAAATACTTTATTTGATCAGGCTGATAAAAGCCCAGTTTCCAGTCTGGTAACGGGGAAAAGCAAATACAGGCATGCAGCAAGAAAGAAAGAACAACCTCCCAAACTGTAATAAACCCTACAAAGGACGTGGGTGACATCCGCTTACTTTTTCTTGTCCTTGTCTTTCTTGGTTTGTTGAGAACCTGCCTGCTGAGCCTGTGACTGTAATAGCTGAGCGGCTGCCTTCTTCTTCTGAAAGTTGTTCAGCTCTTCCTCGAGTTCCTTCTTTTTGTCTTCCACTTTTTTCTTCTCTTCTTGGTGAGTCCTCTTTAGATGGTCAAACTTTTCGTGGAGCTGCGCCGGGACAGAGACAGAGAGAATCAGACAAAGAGAACTGGACGGGAAGAGACAAACGCTTCACCCGATTACTCGCAACAATGCCCGAAGTGGTTCCACCGGCACCAAGGCCCCGCTGCATTAGCAACAACTCCTTGGCCTGGCCCAGGCACGCCTGACTTGGTGAGAAAAGCCCTACAGTGAACACAGACACACCCCCCCAGCAGGAATTTAAGTTGCCGTAGGAATACGACCGGTCTCTGGACACTTCCAAAGCCCCATGTTGTAGCCCCCGTTGCTTTGTAGCTAGTGGACTCTCTCAAGCTCGTGTGCTCTCCTCCAGCTGCCCCAAACCAGGGAATACTCCTGCTCCCTTTTACAGTGGTGGGGCCACGTCCCAAGTCCGTGGCAGGACTGGGAACCGAGTTCCTATCTTGTTTATGCAGAGCAAGCGTCTTTGCAGGCTCGATGTGGGAATCCAGATGCTCACCTTCTCCAGGCTCTCTTGGAAAAGTCCCAGCCTCAGCCCTCACGCACAGTCCTCCAAGGGACAATTATACTCACGTCTTTCTCCGCTTCTTTCAACTCTGCTTCCTTCTCCTTCACTCGCATGACAAACATCTGCCTCATTTCGTCCTCCTTCTTCTGGAGCTCGCCCAGGAACTCGTTCCTCTTTGCTTCGTAAGTCTCTTGGAGACTGTTAAAAACACAGGGAAAACAAACAGTCAGAGCTGTGTTTCACGCACAGTCATGAGTTTCCTGCCGTTGGCGATCTGACCGCATCGTCTTGTCACAAAACGTCGTCAGAGGTCCCCGACTACGGCAGAGGCATAAACACCTCCACCGAAACCAGTCCCAGCTTGCTAGGTGGCAGCAGTGGGAGACAAATTGGCAAGGAATAGACGAGCACACTGCTCAGGATCCTGTACATACATCACTTAGCAGGCAGAATGACCATCCTCGAAAACAAACAGACACCACCTAAGTCCTGATGCTCACGGGGCTCGTGAGCTGTCGGGTGTCACACCTCCTCCCTCATCCCACGTGTTCGTCTTGAATCTATCTACTTGAAGGGTAACGTTTGTGGAGCAGACACAGGCAAATGAGAGTGTGAAATCTGGCATCGTGATGCTCATCAAGCGGGACACCGACACAGAGCAGAACTCACTGTCACTACTCATGGCTAATTCGGATCGGGGGGCTTTATTCAGAGAAATTCAGCCACCTTGGGAGACTCTGCTTTAGCTGCCAAGGGAGGCCACGCCTCTGCGAAGGAGCAGCAGCGCTCCTGCTCCAAATCACCACGTGCCCGGGTTCCTTCATTCTTTTATCCCCCCTCTACTTCTTGGCATTCCTTTCTCTCCCCAGCACCGAGATACCGCAGCAAAAACTCGGGACACAAAATACGTCGTCCACGCACCTCTTGAGATTTTCAGAGCCTCTTAGGAACTCTGGATGCCAAATTCCTCTTTGCTTTGTTCCTTAAATGGACTCGGCTACTTCAGCCATAATGATAGTGTGGGAATGAGAACTATTTCCCCCCAAATGCTTTTGTGAAAACGCATTTTTAAATAAAAACTCCACTGATATCACCCAGGCACGCGGCATCCATGCGCCTAAGGAAGACGTTAACCACCGGGCTAGGGGAACATCTTGATCCCGTGAAAGCTTTTACCTTTCCTGGCACGTGGTGGGGTTTTTGACAGCTTGTTTTTGTCATTTGTGCGGGGGTTTTTTGGCAGGGAGTGGGTGGGGTGGAAAGGGAGTGATGAACAAAGGGGGTGAACAAAACTTCACAGATAAACCCGAGTCTTGGGTGTAACACCGCTCATTGGCGGGTGCTTCAGTTGCCTCCTAAAATACTCCCCAGACAGGATGCCCGGAGCTGTTCTTGTACAGTGCTGGCCTCACTGCAGGAATCACACAATTCCAGCTGACCACACCAGTTTCCCACACATGGAAGCAAAAATGCCGATTCTAAAAATGACAAAAATCTTTTTTTTATGAGAGAACAGGACGAGAGGCATCTTTGGATTCTTAACTACATCAAGCATCAGACCGCTCACGGCACGTCGAGGTCAGGAGGCTCCAATCAAAACCTCCCTCAAACTCAGTCTTGGGTTTAATCCTCTGATGTGGACATGGAAACTTCAGAAACCCTTCCGAAGGCTCTGGCCAGAGCCCAGGAAAACCTTGAGGACAGACCGGCCTTCACTGCTCAGCGAGCACAAACCGACTCCGCGCTTAGCGACGCGCCGTGGAACCTTACGGGGCGAAAGGGAAAACTCTGCACGCGGCGAATCGTATCCTGTACGACAGCAAAGGGTTTCTTGCAAAGCTCACTTCCAAAAAACACGATGCTGGGTGAGGGGGAAGCTGGAAAAAGCTGGCAGAAGCGAGGGTGGCAGCAGGTCACTGTTAAATTGTCCCGGGTACAATGCTAAGCCAGGCTTTGAGCTTCAGAACTTAGTGCCAGCCTAAAGCCAGCAACCTTCGTTATCTACTGAACTGACTCCGACTTCCAGAGGAGCAAAGTTCTCATAGAAGCCAGCCCAGCAACTCCAGGCAGCATGTGAAAAAACCTGCTTAGAGCCCTAAGGAATAACAGTCCAAACCAACTGGGATCCCTGCAGCTTCTCACAGACACAGCTGAGGAGGGAATCTGGTTTTTAAGTACCCAAACATACGAGCCTAGATTAGGAGAGTAACTTGATTTCCCCCCCACACACACACCCACACACTGAACGATGCCCTTGCAAATAATATTTTTTAAAAAAAAAATATATAAAAATTTGAGGAAATTAAGCAGAGCAGCAGAGAAACCAGACCACAACTGGCAGAAGGGTGCAACGGAGGACCCCAGATGCCTGCGGGGACACTGGTGCTCCCTCCTCACCCCCTGCAGCTCGGACGGGCGGTGGGTCTCACAACCACCAGCAGCCTCCCTTCTCCAGCCCTCGCCCAAGCGCCTGCCCAACACCAAGGCTCTGCTGGGGTATTCTGCCCTAGGATTTACAAAGGTTCCCTGTCAGCCTTCTTGGCTGAAAGAAAGCAGTGGAAGAAGGACTTGAAAGGGTAAGAAATTGCATGCATTTATACAGAATGTTTTACATTATGTTTAAGAGTAGATCTACTCAATAGTTAAATAAGAAAAGTTAGGGGGAAAAAGCCTGATGAGAAATTGAAAAAAAAAATATATCTAATATATCTTTACCTTCTGAAAAGAGATCTTAAGCTTCTTATACTTCTTATATATAAAGTGTTTTAAAGCTG
>JAAGNO010030022.1:7257-33550 GCA_033439905.1 Ceryle rudis | reverse complement strand
AAATGTCAACAGGCCTGATGATAGTTTTAGGGTTTGGTTTGTTTTTTTTTTTTTTGTTTTTGTTTTTTTTGGTTTTTTTTTTTTTTTTGTTTGGTTGGTTTTTTTGAGGGTTTTTTGAATAGGTCTCATAGAGGAGTCCAAATGTTAGATCCATAAATATTTATTGATACTTTTTAATGAAATTTTCTTAGAATTACAATGGTTATACTTTATGTCAAGCTTGGGGGGATGCGTCTGTGGTAACATACAGTGTTTCATATACATTTACAATATTTTAACTTTTACTGCTGGCAATATGTGGTTATACGAATAACCTAATTGGGGAGGGAGGGAGGGAGAGAAGACAAGGGGAAGAAGAGATGTGTGAAATTGAGAAACTGTAGCTTTTATGTATCATGAAACTGTCAAATACTTGAAATGCAGAAACTTGTTTTTCTTTAGAACTGTGTCCTGCACATATAAGTACCCTCACCACAATTGTTACGACATTGGTTTATTCTGTATTTCAGAGCTGTTCTATGTAGTCTCTGTTTTGGATGTTGTACTTCTGAACTTGCATCTACCATGGAAATCAAACTGCCTGATACCTGCAATTCCCTGGGTCAGCTTTGGTTGGAATTTATCATCAGCTTCAAAAATTACTGCAAAGCAGGGGGAGAGGGAGAGTCGAACAGACAACATGGCTACATAAGCTTCTTTTCAAGGAAAGAATTATTATATGCCATTGGTTAGAGACACATTTCACATTACACATTGCCACTAGCCTTCTTTAAGTGTTAGCTACACATTTATTCTTTCCAAAATCTATTTCTGGTCTTGTTTTCTTTGCAATAAAAATTATGCTATTACTCTGGTTGTCAGCCAACTGTCCTTTCCCCCCCTTCTTCCCTGCCCTCCCCTCATTCCCTTCCAGTAGCCTTTGAACTTTTCCAGCTTGTTGAATTTGGCCAAAGAGGATCTCAAAAGTATTACGTTCCTAAAAGTGAAAAATCAGTGGTGTGGTAAGAGAGGAGAGACCCAGCTTAGTTCTACAAAGGGGGGAAAGGCTACACTCTGAGCCAAAATTATCCCTGATTCTGTTTGATCTGCCAGCTGGCAACCTGGCATGTGTGAAGCTTAAAACCAGGCATAGCAAATGCTGTCTCTTGTCCCTCCCGACTTGCAGGAGACTACGAGAGGAGGGCTGCTTGTGAGGCAGGGAACATGCAGAATCATTAAAATAAAATACCCAAAGATCAGGTTTTGTTAGCTCAGCTGCTTAGAAACAACTCGTTTCTTAATGCAGAGAGACATGTTACAAAACTGTCTGTTTGTGCACTGATATCTTAAGTTTATTTTGGAAACCTTTTGGAAATGTGTGTGAAACAGATCATGAAAGCTATATGCTGGTAACTCTCCTGCAATTTCACACTAAGTTTTAATAGTTGGTGGCTGTCCATATGTTCATCTTCTTTCCAAAGCAGTGCAGAGTGCTGTTAGATTGTAAAACAGACCCTCATGCATTTTGCAGATTTTTCCATCAGCAAATAAAGGAGAAGAATTGAGATTTCTGCAGTTATTGGGAACAGGCTACAGACTGGAGTCAGTCTGCTCTTCGGGCATGTCAGTCAGGCTCATGGGAATGTTGCTAGTGGACAGGTTCTTCCCATGGTGAATACATGTCAGTCTTCTGGGTAGAGGCAGCCGTTCCAATTAGACTTTCCTTATGCAGCAGATGTTTTGAAGGTCAGCCAGCGAGAAAAAAATATCCAGAGACAGCGGTCTTCATCTGCTTACTGGTCATTTGAAGAAGGCAGCTGAGGCTCAAGAATCTGTTCCCTAAAGATTTCCTTGCATCCAAAGTGGTTTTGTTTTGTTTGTGCATATACAAGGTCAGTATGCAAGCTGACAAATCTCCAGGAGTTCCACATCATGCACACTACTTGCTTGCTTTTGTACTTACTTTAGGTACCTTTTTCATCACGTGTCATAGATTTAGTTTTTTTTCTTTAAAAAACACAGCAAAATACTGGACTCCTTCTCTGAAGATTACTAAGAGTATGCAAATACTGGGTTTAGGGATCAGATCATGTGTACTTATTTAAATGTCTTTTTCCCCTCCTCCTTGTTTTGTGGGTTTTAAATAATGTTGGGAAAACTAGCAACACTAAACAGATACTGACAAAGCCAAAGAACCTGTTAAAAAACTTCCCCTCTGGCTTCTTTCAACTCACTTTAGAAATTTTTACAGGCTCTTCTTGTTGAAGTTAACTTCAGTAAAAAATGACAGGATAAGATCTCATTTGTTCTTAAGCAAGCTGACTGCATGCTTTATTTCTGTTAGCCACTGATTAGTTACTCTGGGATTATTTGAAATAAATTAACCTGTGGTAACATCCTGTTTTCTTTCTTTGCTTGATCATCAGTTTGGGAAGAGTTGTTTGTTTTGCTTAAACAAAACAAACCAAAAAGCTCCTTTTCTGTCTAGATAACATTACAGTTGTTTCTTTTTATGTTTAAAACAGGAAGCTCCTGCCTACATCATTCCAACCATCAGCCTGCTGAATTTGCACTATCGTTTCTTCTTCTGTGCTACATGACACTGTGCTGACCATGAGAATTCCAGACCTTACCTTCCTCTAATAGGTAATATCTAGCTTTCTCTTTTAAATTTTACTTCTCCTATTTGAATCAGTTGGGTTAATTTCTCACTTATGTGTCTCATCCAGTGAAGTTAATAGGAGTCTTGTGCACGTAGAAGTTACATAGGTCAGCTACTCATTATTCTGACTTTTAGAAAAACTATTTCAGTGTTTTTTCTTTAGTTGATTAAGACATACATTGACCATTTCCTAGTTTTAAAGTATTGCTTCATAAACCAATTTTAATTAAATTGTTCATTAAAAAAATGGTATACAATTTGTACATGAAAAGATACAGAACACTAAGAAAATGTTTATGTAATAAACTTCCATGTTCAGACACTATGCTGCTGAGGCCAACAGTGATAGCTTACTATATGTGAAAATGGTCACCTTTTGCAGTCCAGATCAGAAACTTAATGAACTAGAAGGTAAAAGTCATTTTTGGATTGCCTAACTAATTCACTATAGTGAATTTAATACTTAGGACCTGTCCTGAAGAGGTATTACACAATAGCTATATCTGATAAACCATTCAGATGAAGAAGGTACAGTGGCCAGTTTCACTTAAGTGCATTGGGGAGTGATCATTTTTTCCTCATGGCACTGCATTTCAACTAAATTAACAAGAATTTATCTGAAAATCTGAAGAATTATGTTGCTAGCATTTTGAATGTTCTGAGGTTCCTAGATAGGTCTTTAGAAAAGCAAACAAACCAACCCCATGAAAACTTAGCCTTCCCAAAATATTTGTAGGCTATCATGTGAGATGTGCTGCTATACTGTGAAAACACACAGTGAAGAACTAGACCTCTTGAATAGTTCCGAACTGAACTGCTGCATCCCTCACTTTCTTAAACACAGTTATAGTATTTTCTACTGCGTTTGTGGCTCTGAAATAATGATTTAAATTGGTGAAATTTCAGCTATAAAGATTGAGTGATGGAAAGCATATTCAGAATGTTTTCAATATATAGCCCTCCCTACGGAATATTGACCCATCCTAAGAGGGGTTACAACTATGTAGCTTTGTGCAAGTGAATTGAGCAAGTAACTTCTTGTGTGCCTTTGTAGGGTGAATTGACTGGAAGTTATGTGATTTTACTAATACCTCCTTTTTGGCTTGATACAGTTGCAGAAATACAACTGAAGACAGACTGTGAACCTGATGAATAAACTAAATAAAATTTCATTACTCCAGTCTGCTGCAAAAATTGAAGATGATGATGTAATTTTTAATACCAAAAGCACCAATACTGTGTAATTGGTAACTCTGTCACTGGATATTTATGAAACTCTGCAGTACAATGTTCAGTTAAGGTATTGGTTGTAATAAAAACAAGCTGGGGGATTGAAAGTTTTTCTTCAACTTAGTTCAAAAGTATGCTTAATGTGCATTTAGAATTGAAGTGTTTTTTCTTTCATGTGTGTGACAGAAAGTGTAGTATTGATCACTCAGGCTGGCAAATGAATTGTTATGGAAAGGTTTGTAGTTGCCCTGTTTATCTTCTGGATTCTTTTGTTTCTTCAGAAAATCATTTCTCAGTTAACTGGATAACGAGAATTTTGAAACAAAATCACAGCTGACTCTGACATTAAATTTAAATATTTCCTTTAACAGAACCAACGAGATGGCATGTTCAGTTAGTAACGTTATCCTGCTTGTTATCTAAAAATATACTTCTTCTCCAAGAGGGTTAAAACCAAAACACTTGGAGGGAACAATTTGGAAAATGAATTTGTGGGTTGCAATTAAGCACCATGGAAATTAAAATAAATGTTCTAACTAAGAAACATTAACAACAACAAAGTTTGTGTTGGAAAAAAATTTTACATGCCTTAGAAACATGTTCAACACAATTGGGCATCATCTTATTTATACAGATCAAACAGTATCATCAGTATTCATTTATTTGTAGATAGATTTTTAATTTTTGCATGGATATAGAAATACATATATATGCTTCTTATGTAATATATATTATATATAATGTATATAATTTATATACCTTGTCTGTACAACATTACCTCTTCCTTGTTAAATCAATCTCATTGTGGAAATTCTCTTACAGATTCAGCTTACTAGGTATACGAGGGACATATTACTTACAGTGTGAAGTAACTTCTAGAGTTGTAAAATCATGTGTCTAATATATAATATCTCTAATTTTTTTCAACATTTGAATACTTCAGTGGGGAAGGCCATCCACTGTATGTGAGACATATCTTTAGTTTGCCTTTTTTACCTTTCCTTGCCTACTGAGGCCTGATTTTTCTACTGACTGTGCTAGAAAGAAATATCAATTAGAGAAAGAGAAATGTCCAGTCTCTGTTTCAGAAGGTTTGGTTTATTCCTTTGCACTCTACTGATACGTATTCTGTGGGAGAAAACCAATGGGAGTTGCAAGAGCATCTTAAAGCATTCCCTCAGTTTGGACTGCTGCTTTGAGAAGAGATGATTTTCAGGGTTTTTTTCTGACTCAGCCACATGTGTGGCATTGGGAGCAAGACTGTAGGCAGCACTGTGCAAGTGAATGTCTGTCATAGCTAAGGGGATGGCAAAGTAAGAAACTGGTTGGTTGAGATAATAATAAGAAAAAAAAAGATGTAGAATAACAATAACACCCTTTGTAATCAAGGGCTGTGTAAACTTTCATGCCAGTCTCACTTTCGTCATCTTCTGGGGAAAGGAGGGGAAGAAGATTCTACCCTGGTTTGCACTTATGCCTTCTATTAAATAGTATTGCAGTCAAATGGAATTTTCTTTGCACAGCGATAAAATTGGGAATGCCATTTAGTGTGTGTGAGCAAATGTGTGTATGTCTATGTAAGACTGCAAAGTTTGAAAAGTGCTGCCTTGCTGTCTTTTCTCCTGTGGAATCCAGTACTTTGTATTATGATGAATCTTAAAGAACTATCTTAGGAGGCCTGCCACCCAAACAGCCTGTTAAAAACATCTGAAGTTTGTTCATATGCAATAATCTAAACCATGACAAAGCAGGGAGATGCCAGACATTCTTTAGACTGAGATATGTTTACTTCTTCAGGAAGGCTGCTTAGGATGGTACTGTGCTGCAGTCCTGTGGCAGCAGGATCTTAGTCCTGGTTGTGGTCTTGGTGTGTACTATCTTGTACTGACTACCAAAATGTAAGAAAATAAGTGTTTCTCTCCCATTTCTTTCTTCTCTCTGTTCTATCCATCCCTTCGGCACTGCTAGTTACTCTTAGTGGGCATAAAGGCAATTTTCCTTTGTTTACTTTCTCAAAATCAATTTCTTTCAGAAATTGAACCTGCTTCCCCCAGAGAACAATAGAGCTGCATATCTGGGTCATGCAAACCATTCACCTAATCCCACATGAGGATCATGTTTACATTACACCAAAAGCAGAAACATTCTTTTACTCTCACTGTTTTCAACCATTTCCAGGTTAGGGCTTTCCAGATCCAGAGGCTGTATAACTACTACTGTATCTCTCCTCTGGACACATCTAATCCACCTTTGAACTCAACTAGAAGCTGCAATTATTTTACAACTTCCTATGCTAACAAATTCTGTTAACTATACTGTTGCGAAGGAGCTTCTTTTGTACTTAAACTATTGCCCAACAACTGCTTTTGGCATCCTCATCTTTGACAATAAATCTCAACGTATACGGACTATATATTAATTATATATATGTACTAAGTATTTATAAGTAGGCAAATACAGAATACAAATAGTTGTCTGATTTATATGTAAAGTTATAAAATGAGCATAATTAGATACATATCAGAGTTTCTAAGACAGCAATGGCAATAGAAATATTGAATTCTAGCAGAGCTGATAAAGAGCTATGAGTTCCTGTGGATTCAGCTCAGTATCAAGATGTGAATGCTGCTCCTTCCCCATATTGCCACCTTGCTTCTCTACCAGAAGTTAGCAAACTCTTAGCAGCTACAGAGTCATGCAGCCTGAGCTAAACTGCTGGTTGTAAACAGAAATGACTGAGACACAAGTGTGTGCCTTGCTCATTTGCTCTTACTTCATGGAGGAGACACGGACAGCAACTGGAGTGTGGGATCTTACATTTCTGCAAACCTTGACCCACGATATGTCCTGTTTCTCTTTTAAAGTCTCTACTATGAATAACTGTGCTTCTTTTATCCTGCTCCTCACCGCCCTCATTTTTTTTCTAGGTTTGAGGCCAAAATTTTAAAACCCCGTGCATCATATGTAAACTCCCAAGTTTATCATTCTCTTTCCCCGCAGAAGTAATTCTCTAGTTTAAGCTCACCTCTTTGCTAGGGGCTCCTTCTTCAGATGTTGATGAGATGAGATTGTGCATAAAGCTGGTATATTGGTTTTGGATCAGCTCCTGGGTATAATCAGTGCTGGAATGGTGTTAGCTAAATAATTTTATCAGGGAAAGATTTTGACAAATGGAACATGAGGAACATTTTGCTACACTTGGCTTGTGCTATTCCAGAAGAGCAGGGTTGTTATTTGCCTCAAAGCTTTGTTCTGAACTAATTACCCAGAAAAATGTGGCTTTTTTGGTACAGTGCATGCCAGTCAATCCATAAAAATTCCTTTCTTGTTCTGATAGCTTTGATCTTTATTATTAACTTCCCTAGTTCAGGGTTTTGGAGAACAATCATTGAAACCCACAAAAATAAAGTTAGCAATCCATCTTTTCTTAAAGACTTGGAGTTTTTGTATTTGGTAGCTTTCTAAAGAAAATGAGTTGTTGTTTTTCTTACCATACTTTCTAGCAGATGCAAGTCAGTGAGGATAGTTTCCAAATTCAAGTACAAATCATAAAGCTGTATCTAGAACTTCAGCCAGTAAGTAGGCCGCATTTTCTTCCATGTGAATAATGGTACATCCTGCTGAGAAGGATTTAAAAGTAAGAGGAATTATATACTTCACTCTGGCTTTTGGAGCTTAGCACTGATGTTGCACACTTTCAGATGTTGACTTCAGTGCAGTGCACATTTAGTATACGCTGGTGTTTCCTCACATATCTTTTTTTTTTCTTTTTTTTTTTTTTTCTCTGCTAGGAATAATCTCTAGTCCCTCATTTTGGATTCCAGTGAAGCCTACGGGTAGAGTTTTGAGAACACAGGAAATGGGAACTTGGTTTTCTTTTCTCACAAACAACTGTTTGCTTTCATTTTCTGACCATCCGTTCTGCAAGTCAGCAAATACCTTCTTTCTGAAGTGATAAAGCAATATGGTTTTCCCTTTTCCTCACATTAAAATAAAGAGCTCAGCTTTAGTTTCCCTGAAGCTACCTCATCTGCCTGTCAGATATGGGTAAAACAAGGGCAAATTATTTTTCCTGTGATTTTGGCTGTTGGTGCTAGACTGCAGCCACTGGGAAGTCTCCTTCTGGTAGATTTTCTGTTCCTTGATCAGACAACACATCATTCAGGCCAAGTAGCTGAGTTTTTGGCATCAAAGAGCAGGAGAGAATCATGACACTTAACTCCTCAAGTCAGACATACAGCCAGGCAGAGGCTTGCAAGTACTACCTGAGATTGGCTCCCTCCTACGATACTGATATTTTCAAACTAGGGACAGTTGGCAGACCCTTACTTCTGAGCTACCAACTGAAGTATCTGTGTAGTTAGTTCGTTTTAATAGAGCAGTGCATTATATTACCATTGCAAGTTTCAGTCAGAATTCAGCCGCCTTCAATCTTTTCATTTCAAAGACATGTTTGTATTGGGAGTTGGGAACATGGACCGATTCAGACTGGAAATCTGGTCAAAGTATGGAAAGCCATAATGTGGGCTGCTTGCAAAAGGGGTCGTCTCTCAAAGCTCACCAAATGTTATTTATGGCTATGGTTTAAATCAGTGCTGTGGCTGCATTATGAAATATCCTTCTAAAGAATACAAATTAAGATTTTATTGTATACGATCGAAGAGCAGCTATTGCATGAGCATGCATAATGGAACAGTTTGTGCTACCACACTATTTCTGTATGATGTGTGGAGTTTGAAGTATTTATTTTACCTCAAGTCTTAATTACTACATCATCCTGTCTGACAGAATGCCTATGAAGCCCTCCAATTATCAAATACTCTTTATTGTTTTCACCTTGAAATTCAAAAGCGTCTCAGCACATTTAGCAGAAGAGGAAAGAAACACAACTGAGGCATTTGTTGCTGTTTCAGCTAATACATGTACCTCACTGCAGAGTCATCCCACATGGCCAGTAAAATGCACGTTGAATTTCTTTGCTAAATTCAGCAGTAACAGGGTTGTGTTTCTGTCTTTAGATATTAAATCCTAGTACAAAAAAACCCCAAGCTTCCTTCAAACTACTGCAAGTCTGACTTTATGTAGTACCTATGTTGAACTGTCCAGTAAATATACTGCCTCTCACCATCAGACCTTTTAAAAGCTAAATTTACATTCAAGCCAAATCATTTCGGGTATGCTTACTGTAAGAATTTCATAGTGTGAAAATAATACTGTGTGACTAGATCTGAAAGGTACTCTTCAGCCTATTTTTAATTGATCCCAGAAGCATATCTTCCATAGCAAGGAATAACAGCCCAGAGAAAACAGCAGATGAATCAGCAATACAGGTAAAAGATTTTCTGTAAAGTATTTTTGCAAAATCTTGTATTGCTTTAATAGAGCTGTTAAGCAAGAAGAGGGCTTCTGGCTGCAGTTTTGCATTGATGTGACACCTGAATGAGACACTGACAACTTCCTCCCCCCACCCTTGGTTAATACTGAAATGGATGATCATCCTTTGTATGAATAATCTTTTTTTGATGGTGATGATGATGATTATGATGACCTCTTTCTGAAGGTAGATAATGATAAGAGAAATTGGTGTAGCTGCTGGCTTTCATTTTTTTTCTGTTTCCACCAAAAGAGCCTAAAAGGGGACATTACAAAATGGTATTGCTTATTCACAGTTCTATAGCATATAGTAGCAGGAAGGAGGAAGTATATGTGTTGGGTTTTGCTAGACCTGCAGAATCAAGGTGTAAGCTAGGGATAAAATTGGGACTGTTTCTAGGAAAAGTACCAATTCTTACAATCTAATATACAGCATCCCTAGTCTAGATGAGCAAATTACCAGATCAGTGGAAAAAGCATCTGAATAATTAGATTCAAGTAATGTAGTTAGTTCTTACTAGTGGCATTACGAGTCACCTGGCATTATGAGTGAAGTTTCTTGAGGGTCTATCCACTTACTCGATGTAGAGGATGAGTAGGAATACATCCTCACCAGATGTGGCTTACCACACCTGATTTTGGGCTCCCAGAATGTTGATAAACTTGAGCAAATCCAGAGAGAGCCACTGTGGTAATTAGTAGGCACATATCCTCTGAGGGGGTGGTGAGGGAATGAACTGGTTGGAGAAGAAACTAGTGGCAGTCTTGGAGAAGAAACTGGTTGAGAAACCTGGAGAAGAAACTAGTTGCAAAACTTAAGATGATGTTACTAAAAAGATGGACTCCCTTCAGAGGTGTATGGTAGGAGAATGAGACACTGATCCTAAAGTACAAGGGACCTTCTAATGGGATGTAAGCAAAGTAGGGGATTACTGTGGGGGTAATTAAATACTGGATCAGATCTACCAGAAATTCTGGAATTTCTGTCCTTGGAAGTGTTCAAGTTCCAACTGGACAAAGTCCAAAGCGGCTTCATTAACTTACTTCAGTGCTGATCCTACCTGAAGGAGGAGATTGGTCCAAATAACCTTCCAACCTAAAGAATTCCTTGATTCTTGGAATTGATTCTCCAGTCTGGCCATCATACAGTAACGTATAAGTTAACTGGAGTCAACTAAGCAGTCAGCTGTCAAATCCACACAATGGCTGAATATTTGAGTAAGTTGGTGCTATAGTTACTCCTTTCCTGGTGTCCAGCAATATTTTAGACCCAGTGGAACTGGATTCATAATTCTTTTCTCATAAAAAGGAAGACACATTCATGGTCTTTTGGGTGTGTTGATTTTTGCAGTGCAAACAAAAGCATGAACATGTGACACTAAATTAAGCAAACGTGAATCTGATTTCTTCCAGGAAACATAAAATGAGAATAAAATACTTGTTTTGCTGCTTTGCCATTTATCTATGCAAGATGGAGAGCTGAGTATAATCTCAATGCTTGAAAGACTGCAATTGCATTTTAGGATCCCAAAGAAAGCTATTTATTGTTGGTTTGTTCAATCAAGTGTGCCCTCTGGGATTACCCTTTGTAATTGGGAAAGAAAGAAAAGAAAGAAAAGAAAAGAATTTTGTTTAATTTCTTCATTTGGAATATTTTTTGCTTGACTAGCAGCAATACTCCTGGGTCACTAAGCAATAGTTTTCTGCCCTAGTTGCCTTCAAATTATTTATGTTTCTAAGTTAGGCCTTTGGTAGTAATTTTTGGTTTTTAAATTATAAAGTTGATATCCAGCATTACTGGAAAACAGGGTAGTTTATAGAATGTTTATATATTAAATCTTGCATTTGAATAAATTACTACAGGTAAAAACCTTAATGTTTTTCTTAAGCAAGAATTAATCTGCACCAAAGGACATGATTATTTTTTTTCTCCCCCTGCCCCCCTGTCTGTCTCCCTTCCTCACAAGCAAATTTGTTCTCTTTTTACATTAACTAAGAATATACTCAAGTGCCAGTTTGAGAAAATACCATCCCAAGCTCCCAACTCTGCCTACATCAGACAAAAATAAATGTGTAACTAGAATATGATGTATAATGTATGCAGTCCAGACAGTAGAAACATATCTAGGTTTTTCCAAATCTCTGAGAAGAAGAAAAAGAAACCAAAATGACTCTGTGTTACTGAGTACATGATGTCTGTTCAGGTAAAAGGCACTTTGGTGGTAATATTTTCTCCCTGGCTATTCTCAATACTACTGTCATCAGCAGTTTATGTTGGACAATGTATCAATGCACAGGTCCTGCATCAGAGGGGTCTTTCAGGACCGTGGAGTAAAGATTAATGCTCCTCCTAAACAAATTTGCTTGTTTCTTCTTTCAAATAATAAGTTGTTTAGGAGGAGGAAGAGAGCAACATTTTTTTTTTTTACTCGCTTGTAACATTCTTTTTTTTTTCCCTTCCTATTTTAAGATCACTGCCTTTATGCTGTAAGACAATAGATTTTTCTCCAGATACTTCCTAGCTCTAGATCCCTTTTGAACTACCCTCCTGAATGACACTTAATGTGCTGTTCTCCCACTCTTATCTTCACTCTTCCTTATGTGCTGTTCCTTAGGTTTAGAAATCCTTATTATCCATGCCAAATAGACACCCACTCCACATTCACATTTCCTTTAAGTCTGTCAAAAATAATCTGCATCTTAAGAAACATATCAACTCTGCCTTGAGATGTAACAGTCTTCTGATCATCAAATTTGCTACCACAGGCTGAATTTTCTAACTTGTGCATAATACTGAATAGACCAGGACCTAATTTTTCCTTAATATCACATGTACTGTCTTTTTCACCAAATATATATATATATCTTAAGGTACCCCAAAGTTCAGCCCAGCTGGTTTCCTACAGGCCATCTGGCTGAACTCTGCTGCTTGTTGTCTTGTTCTTGTCATTCCAGCTAAAAGCCCACCGATGGAAAAAAAAAAAAAAAAAAAAGAGGTCAGTGAGAAGTAGGATAAGGTAGATTTTTTTGTTTGCAAGTTAACAGAACTTACGAATCAGCTATCTATGAATCGTAGAGTGGTGGGTTTTTTCACATTGTGGAGGTGGTTTTTGTTCATGGATTTTTTTCTGGGGGGTGAGTCTATTTTGTTGTTGTTTTGTTTGGGGGTTTTTTGGGTTGGTTTTTGTTTTGGTTTGGTTTGGTTTTGGTTTTGTTTTGTTTTTTACAAAATGAGGGTAAGAACTGTTGAAGTGATAAAAGAAAATTTGTTTAAGACTGATTAGTTGAAAATTAAAATACAGGAGACGTATCTAATAAACTTCTGGATGGTAAGATCTGTTAGGCAGTTATGACTATTTCATGACAGTCTGGCATACTTGTGCACTTCGTTCTTCACGTGTAGCAAAGGTTTGTTATGCAGCTTTGGAAGACAATTTTCTGCCACGTAAAAGATCTACTATAATTAAAATCTTAATTCTTTAACTGGTGCATTGTTGGAGAGCTTTCTCTAAGAACCTGAGCATAAGCCTTTGGTAAGCTCAGTTAAATATATAGGTGGCTTTCACTATTATGTTTTGAAAGATTGAACATGGAGATTTATATTCACTTCAATTTTTTCTAATTTCCAAAGAAACTTCCTTGCGTAAGTACTTTGCACAGAGTCCTTAACCACTTTAGTTTTCTACTCTGCAGAGAATGTCATAAAAGTGACCCTGGAAGCAGCTGTCAGTTAAATTAAGGTATCATTAGTTTGTGCCAGATGCAAGCCCTTGAGTGAGGTGGAACAGGTGGGTAAAAGCTTTCAGGTCTGGAAACCCTGAGGAAGTGCCACCTCCCCTTGATTCTCCTGCCACAGCCATCCTGTTGTCTCCAGCACAGGTTGTGGGGACTGCCAGGTTCTTCCAGTGGCATGACTGGGGAGAAGCCTGTGCTCCTAGGACCTCGCAGATCTGCCCTTTCCCTTAACCCCCTTCAGCTGTCCTTTCAAAGAGCTGGGTCTGCTGTGTCAGGCATGTACTTCACCAGATAAAATGATGTTATTGGAGTTTTGTCTTAAGCCAATGTTCAAAGCAAACCTCAGAATTAATAGAAACTACAAATGCACCAGAACATGGTTTTTGCGAACCTGTATGCAATTCTTAAAACCATCTGTTTTCATGGGTAGGTAATGCTACTTATACCCTCCCTTAAGAACTTAAGTTCTTTTCAGTGCTAAATAAAAATAAAAGCTGAAGACAAAGATTTTTACTTCCAAAACAGAGTAACTTCTAAGAGTTCGATTCATGTAATATTATCTCCTAATTGCCCCTAAAATAGTGGAATCAGGAAACTTTCAGGATGCCTAAAATACACTTGCCTTAAAGGATAAAACTTTTTTTTTTTTCAATCTGAGTCTATTACCGTACAAAGTTAACTGCTGTGCTCCAGGAGAAGTACCTCTAAGCACTGACTGCTAACAAATCCAGACCTGTAACTATTGCTAAAAGAAATGATAGTATGGTAGTATTTCACAGCAAAAAAAATTGCTATTTTCAGATACAGTTGCCATCTTTTAGTAAGTCTTAAATTTCCATTTAACTGTGTTAAACAATTTGTCCAAGTGAAATCAAATTGCTTTTTTTCATAATGTATCAGGAAAAGCCTAAAGCTGAGACAAGAATGGATCCTATTGGAGTTAAGTACATAACTCCTAGAAAACATAACTCACTCCCACAGGGTTAAATGGTAATGAGATTACTTTGATATAAAATTTTAGTTACATAACCAAACCAAATACTTATTGTAGGAGTTGGTCTTGTTGGTAATGGATCAACATCACCTCTCACAAACTTTCTGGTTTTCAGTCTCAGCAGTGTCATAACTAGCCATTACTAGAGAGATTCTCCTGAGTGCTCCCAAGCAGATCAGGCTGGACACGCATCAAAAGAACATTTTACTTTCTGCCTGACTTAATTTCTCTTCTCTCATTCAAGCAGATTATTGAAAACCATCAAGTTTTATGTGTTCCTGAGCTGTAAGGAAAGCAGGAAGCAAAAAAGGAGATTATTTCCTGTCATGCTGTCCTGTAAAGCAAGTCCTGTATGGGTAGCTTATAGTCCTGAGGAAGACTGTACCCAATGAGTTCGAGACACAGAAGTTTTTTAGAAGCTGGGGGACATTTGCTGTATTATTCTGAAGCTTTTGTTAGTTTCTTCCTTTAAAATATTTTTTTTGTGACAGAATTATTCACATTTACCCCTTGTCTCTCAAGCTGCAACTTGGAAGTGTTCTGACAGACAAAAAGTATGCTCAGGAATTAATCTCAATACTTCTTGGAATGAAAATAGATGATCTGAATTCACATAATAGTTGTGTACACTTTGCATGCCCCAGTGGTATTGTTCTGCAGCTTGTAAACAGAAATTCCACTTTGTCTTCCAGATTTTACCTTGTACAGTTACATGGGTATTAATGTGAGCAGAACACAGATTGTTATACTTATTACAGAGCTGTCTTATATTAGTCCTGGGGCTGTGTCTATGTGTTTTGGTAAACTGACTGAAGCAGCATCTTCATACATTGCAAACTTAAGTATTTAATATGAAAAAAACCCTTGTCATAAAAATTAGATGCAGTAGGAAACGGTTGATTTTTAATTTTTTTTCCCTGTGTTGCAGACAACAAAGTGTCTTCTCATTTCCACATAGTATCTCTGGTCACATAGGGTAAGAATGTAAATGAGTCAGCTCTAGTGGTGGTTTTGATTTTTTTTTTTTTTCCAGTGAATGTTTGTTATACAAAAATCTTCAAGTCCTGGTGCAAAATATTTAAGGATCTTGCGATATTCTGGATATGGTTTTATAGGTTTTTGTTTGGTTTGTTGGGTTGGGTTTTTGACAGCTAATGCATGCCAACAAACTTTGTGTGCCTTATACTGGAATTGTGCTTTACGTTTGAAAACTTGTTCTGTGGTACAAGCATAAGAAAACCAGCCTATCTTATGCTTGGTCTGAATGAAGTAGGTTTCATGTTTTTTAAGTACTTCAGAGCTGCAAAACCTAATTCAAAATGCTACGTGACTTCTGTATGCTTTTATAGCTATACAAAAGGAGTGCAAAAAGAAACCTTTCTAATATGGTAATGGCTTACAACCCCTTTGCAGGACAACTAAGAGAAAAGTTACAAAAAGCACCTCAGAATTGTGCAGTTCAGCTGTCTTCGTGAGTGCGCAGCTTCCATCGTTGACAAATGAGAGTTGCTTGACTTGACCGCAGGCAGTATGAGGTCAAGAAATAATAATAAAATGCTTTCTTAACTGTTTATTTCTGCTTTTTTTTTTTTTTTTTTTAAGATATCCCCGTTGTGACGTGACAGAGCATTTGAGGCCAACTGCCAAGCTATCGGTGGAGATGGAGTAAAGCATTTTTATCTAAGCCTTCGCTAACACAGTACTCAGCTGTGACTCAGAGAGGGTAAGTTAACTGATTACACTTAGTTTTCTCTACTATGGTAAAATGAGTTGCAGAGAGAATGCACTGAAAGCCAAGGGCCTCTAAATACTTTTCCCTTTTATGGAATAGAGCTCCCTGATCACCATTTCCTGGAGACTGTACTCTAAGCCTACTCAGTGGTAAAAGAAAGTTCTTGCATTCACTGATCTATATCTGACTACAGATTTGAGCTCAGGGGATCATTTCTTTCCTAACTATTTTAAGCAATAAGTTTACAATAACAGACCAAAATGTTAAAAGCACTCCATCCTCTCTTCTCGGTTTGTTTCTTTCTTTTCCTTACTTTTTTTTCCTTTAACTTGTCTTATCTTAGTGTGGAAATAAGCAGATTCTGGTGAATAGGCTGGGTAATTTTTCTTTTAACTCATTTTGTAGGTCCAAAAGGCTTGTGCAGACGACTGTGATACTCGCCCGCATTCACTCTTCTCGTGACATGTGACTTAATCTCTTCAAGTATTTAATTCTAAAAGGTAATTCTGAAGCTCTTGCAAATTCGAAAAGCCTGGAATTGGGGGGGGGAAGGGGGGGGTGGGATCATTTATAATCTCATTACATTCTTTGATAGGATAGGGGTACGTCAGACTGTTTGATGAATGCCTAACAGCAGAAATAACAGAATCTTTAAATTGTTTTAGTGATTAGGATGCTAACATGCTTATGCTGCTTGACTGTTTTTTTCAGGGCAGATGTATTCTTTATCTATTCTTTCAGTATCTTCTAGGGCAATAATTACAGTTATTTCAGTTGGTATCTCACTGTATTGCATGTATTGTTAACATATCCTGCCCTTTTTTGACTGAAACATGTTTGTGCTTGTGGAAAGGAGATACAGCTGGCAAAACTAATGGCAGCGTGATTCCAAAGGCCTGCTTAGCTGTCAGATGAGCCTGGCTTAGAAGCAGGGTAGTTATACACTCTGCACTTTGGCTCGGGGTTCAGTAAGGCAGTAAGCTGGTTTTGTAGATAGAGGTGTGAATTTCTGTAGGTTCCAAGGTTGTCCTTCTCCCGAATGCTGTACTGAAGAAGAAAAAAATGTCCCTTCCAGGGGAATAAATTTTCCAAGGCCATTTCTTTCTTTTTTTCCCTACATCTGAGAGATGCAGATAAGCTCCTCTAATTCTTGTTAGAGTGTTCTCATGAAGCCCCCTTTTTCTTAGTTTTGACTCTCACTGACATTTACTGGGCCTGTTTCATTGCTTCATCAAGTAGGCGTAAGGTCACTTCAGGAGTGAAGGAAGAACAGTTATTCACTAGTATCTTAAGAGTTCCATCATTTCTAAACCTTTGCCTTCCCTACTAGTATCAGAAGGCATTAATTGAGACAGAAAATGGCAAAACCCCTTGCACAACATGGAGCAAGAAAGTGGCTCCATTGGTTATATCCATTTGCATTTACAAGATGTGAGGTTTATGCTGGTTAAACAGTATAAAGTCTTTACAGGATCTGGACTTTTAAGAACACTGCACAGGTTAAAAATAAGCTTTTAGATTGAAGACAAAACCTATCAGATATTCTAAATCATCTAGTTTATGAAATGACCTATGTCCTTACGTATTTTGTTGAAATAGCAGTCAGTGGTAGCCCCTACTTTGGCACCTTAGAGGACTGCAGCGGTGCAGTCAAGGTGTGCAAAGGCTGCATTTGTTTTAAGAAGCCTCAGAATGTGAGTAATTAATTATATGCAAGCTTTCACTTCTCCAGTACAGTCCTTAGCACTGGGGTTTTCTGGAGAGAGATTAGGAAAAAATGGGAAGTCAGAAGAAGAAATTTTCCTACTTATCAGCACCAGAAAGATCTGGAGCTTTTTCCTATTTGCAAGATAGCTCCTTAAGGAAGTCACAGTAAGATCCTAATTGTGTCACAGCCTCACTGAACCCAGTCCACTCTAAATCTGGGGGTTGTTAATGTGGCGTAAATTCATCTTTCTACCCTCCGTTCTCCCTTGGCTGTACTTTCTGTGCTGCATCTCTAAGACAACACAGCTCGCAATTTGTCCCTTTCTATTCTTAGATAAGCCTACTGATTATTATTTTTTCCTCTTTTAAAGTTTTTTTTGCATTTTAGATCTGAAAAATGAACTGAAACTTGATGTGCTTAATAGCTCTTTCTTGTTTCAATATGACTTGCATTTACTTTTTTAAGTTTAGTATGTACTAGGAGCTGAGATAAGACCCAGAATAAACCACTTAGATGCAATAGCTTATACAACTCCACATAGGACTGCAAATACACTTTGGCCATGACTTGAAACTCTCCTAATTTTTCAGGCCCAGCATTCTGCTGAGTTGAGCCTATCTGAATGATTATGAATTCCTAAGGCAAACACTAAGAGTGGCTAGATAAATAGCCACATTAATGTCTTCTCTTTTTAGCTGTTGTTTGATCTGAGTTCTTGCAAACTCAGAAACTGTGTACCTTGCCAGGATTGTGTTGCAGAGATGAAAAGCAAGTCCATGTTACTTTCTGTAGTTACCTCGATTCTCTCTCATCTTCATGTGTTAATAGTTGGTGACTATTGTTTGATACAAAAATACTGAACTGTTGATGCACACGGCTATTTAATGCTACTCCTATCTGCCTTATCTCTGTGGATTTATTAAAATATATGTAACCATAAATGTCTGGTTTCCATCAAAGTAGGGTCTTCAAAGCCATTTTACCTTAATAAACATTTTTAAAATTTTTTTATTCATGGAAAGTTTTCGCTATTCTTAGTTGAAATCAGTTGAAGTCTACTGCAGTAGAGCTAGAAATTCACCCATAACAGGTTCAGAATGTCTCCAAAAGCTTGAAACATGCTTTTCATACATCATATACTGCTCTGAAAAGAACTATGCTCACTATTCAAATAAAAAGTCTTTTTCTTGGTCTTCATAAAGATATTGTGTGTGCTGCATCTTTTCCACAGTCTTTATCAAAGAACTGCGATGAAATAATTAGTTCTTCTGAACACACTAATATTTCTATGGAGGTAATTTTTACAGTTCTGCATTGTATTTACTGTTAGGTGGCCTTGTATTCCTCTCCTAGTAAAAGAGAAAATGAAATTTCCATTATAATGTGAAATAAGTCTAATAAAAGCATGGATCTTAGGTGCTTCTGTAGCCCAAATTTTTCACACATTCTGTAGGTTTTACAACACAGAATTTTTTCTGTGACAGCCGAGGTGAGGAACTTGACTCTGAAGAGGCTGCTTCAGTATCAACAGAAGTATTTTGACAATTTTAATTGTCACCTTCAATAAACTGGCATGTTCCTGTGTACATTTCTTTTGCCCTTCCCTGAAATTGAAGGGAGAACTGTGGAAGGTTAGTCTTAACATGTTGCTAAGTGCTCAGAACTTCAAATCATCTCCCCATCTCAACCTCTTTATCCCATCCATCTGCATTTCTAGAAGTGTAAAAGGATTGAGATGAGAGTAGTAATTCAGGTTTGGGAGAGATAAACATGTTCTGGAGGTGATGTTTATTACCTTGGCACGCTGATGAAGTTGTTGAGTGTATAGCTCCATTCTGTACACAGCTGGGAATTAACTGTAAGGGGAATACAGTTAGCTCTTACTAGTCCAAACAGAAACCGTGTACCAGATTGTCTCTGATAGCTGCGTTGTCTGTCTTCTGTAGGCACCACCGAGGAGCTGAGTGATTTATTTATGAGGACTATTCCTTAACTGTCCGGTAGGTGTCACAGTAAGTCTTGTAATACATACACTGTAGCTGTAAGGATTAGTGCTTAACATTTCTCAGACTACTGTACAGGCTTTAATGCTGATAATCTCCTCGTGAAGGCAGTAGCTCCTCTTGATACTAACAAGAAGAATTTTCCCAGCAGTGATTTTCTTTTCTTTCTACTTGGGTATTACTGCTACTTAGCTTCAAAAGTGTCTTGCACAGTGTTGTCTTGTGCAGATGTACACCAAGCCTTTGCACATCTCACCTAGGCCTTGCTCTTGCTCAGAGGAAGAATGCTGCCGTCCGAGTTCCCGGTGTTACGCCCTTCTTTGAGATCACACTCTGTAGCATTAGGATCGTGTTAGTTACTAAAAAGTGTACTAGGGTTATACAGGATGCTGTTTCCTTCAGAGAGAGGGTAGTTTGGTCACAGCCAAAACAGTCAAAGTAACTAAAAAAAAAGTATAAAACTGTAAAGTGGAGGGAAGGAAGAGATGTCAATAGCAACAAGATCAGAAAGCTGTCCATTTTGAATGCATTTACGATGTTATACTTGACCTCAAAAGCTTTAGTTAACAAAACACGAGATAGCATTTTTAATTTTAAACTTTAATACTGTTTGTTATTGTAAGTTATCTCAGTGTTAGAGCACAGATTTTTAAATGGATTTGATTTGTATTTTTGGCATCTAACACAGCCTGCAGATCACAAGGCCTCTCAGCGCTTATGCCTTCAGTCTAACTTGAAACAGATACTCTCAGCAGTGCATGGTCCTGTTAGTCCACATTGCAGTTCCACGTGCTTCACACTGTCCACCATGCCAATCTTACCTGAAGACAAGGGACAATCAAAAGAGGCACCACACAACAGTTCTCCTCCAGCCAAAGTAAGCACTCTTACAAAAGTGTTTTCTGACACTTGTTGGAAACCTGAGGCTGAAACCTGTTTGTGTATACTTAGGAGTTTATAAAATTGCTCTGTATTAGTGTGTTTTGATTAATTGATGCAGCTATGAGTGATCTTTCAGTTGATATTCTTTGAATTCCTCAAATACTTTTATAGCCTAAGGAATGAGAACTGAAGTTGCTCAATTGTTTATCAATTTGATCTGGAGGCTTATATGTCTGTCTGTTCTGAACTACTTATACCAAAACCGTCCCCAAATGTCCTTTGTGATGTTATTACAGAAAACTTTAACCTTTGAGAAAGGAACTTAGTCTTGTAGTTCACAGTAGTCTTGGAACATCTAGTGCTGCCTTTCCAGATATAGAAGTTGCTATGCAATTCATGCGTGTGTGAAAGATGGAAAGCTGCTGTGGAGGTTGTAGTCTTTCTTAATGCTTTATTTGCCACAGCAGGAGCTGAACATGTGCTGGAACTATACAGAGAGCAGGTGGGTGCTCCCCAGACATATTCATCATACTGCTACTCAAATCTGTGGCATCTACATGTTTTATTTGCAGATAATTGGAAAAAATCAAGAGGAGTGATTCTTTTTGAATAATTTACACCACTGATTAAAATCTAACTTTATCTTCTAATCAAGTGGGAATTTTTTTGAATTGCTAGCGGAGCTGAAGTAAAGAACCTTACTGTGATTACAAAAGCACAGCTTACTCAGATCATCCTAGTTTATGCAAACCGGTGTGAAGAAAGAGAGGATTTATAATCTGGCACATTCTCAGTTAAAAATGTATCACTGTTATTGCATTTGAGGACACTGTATTCTACAGTTTAGGTGAAAACATCCGCTACTTTAACGTTGTTGGAAAATATTGTCAGCAGCGAGCCCTGCACTGGTTTGTCATGCATTCCATCTAAATTGCACATTGTGCTGAGTGTTAGTTTCCTGCCTTAAAATAAACAACCCAGATGGATGCAAGTTCATCAGACTAGTATCTGAGAACATATATTAGGTCAAGAAGATTTTATTTTTTAACTCACTCATGTGAAGAGTATTTTAGTACAAAAGACATGCAGATAAAAGGTGCCCAAAGAGGGAAAAAATGTGAAAAGCTAGCAGACATCCACAAATCTAATCCTGAGTGCGCTTGTCAAATAGGAGAGATGAAGAATTCCAACTGCCTAATCTAAAAAAAAAAAAAAACAAACCAAAAAACAAAAAGTCTTTTAATATCTTACGGAGACCATTTAGAGGTAGGTCTTAAAGGAACTGTGATAATGTAATAGTTCATCAATCAGTTAACTGTGCAAAATTCTTTGGTTTGGGTAAGTTGTTATTTTTAGGCAGAAAGTCATAGTGGAAGGATTTTAACCAACACACTGCTTATGAGCCTACTTAAGCATTGCAACTAGCCAATATTGTGAGAACTTCATCTTGTGCATAGCTGTTAGCACTCCTGGGTCTTGCTGCCATCCAAGTTCTACAGCATGGCTGTGTAATAAGTAAAACACGTTATCGCTGTGAGATAAGAACTTCAAAGCAAGGAGAGAGCATCAGATTGTGTTGTCTTCTGCCATTGAACAAAACTTTCTAAGTCTGGAATCTCATCTTATCTAAAGTGCTGTCTGGTGTCTAACAACTTCCTTGTTCTGTTTCAGGAGGCGCTTCCCCACCTTTTCCCTGCATGCACAAATGCTCACACGTGGCTTTTCTAACTGCTGAGGAAAAGTCCGACTCTGACGTTCATAATGTTTCTCATACGCTGATTGTTCCATCGTTCAAGCTTCTGCATTTATTTTTTATTTTTTTTATTCTTATTTAAATGTGTGGTGTACTTTTAATCAAATCACTGCACGTTATCTGTTTTGTTCCAAAGGAGATGTCCCATGTTTACTTTGTTCTCCTGTTGTTTTCAACTAGATGCACTTATAATTGGATTTCATTACCTTACTTGCTAAACAATAAGCTCAGCACTTAAACATCTAAAATGAAGCTTATTGAAAACCCCATCTCACTCAAAAGACTGCTCTCTGAGATGCATGACTTTTTGAGGCCTTACTCATAAGTGTCTGTCTCAGGCCCAGTTCTGAAATTGAGTTCAGACCTTTGATTGATTTATAAGACTATGGCCAGGTGGTAGAGGAGGTTTTTTTCTTTTCACTCAATGCTTTAAAGAATTCAGGTGATATACAGTAAAGCTTTATCATCTGACTGTCCTGGAAGGGTAGGTCTTTTAGGAGAGATTGGTTTTGGTTTGGTTTGGTTTTTGCACATTACTGTTCAAATCCATCCAAATTTGACTGGATTATAAAACTATAAGCAAACAGAAAATGCTTTTTTTTTTTTTAGTGAGGCTCTGGTAGAGCTTAAATGGCCAGAATGTCTGCAGATCTGATCCACCCTGAGTATCCCTGAGCACCCTGGACCTCCTGGTAGGGACCAAATTGCATGTGCTATCCTCCCAGCTCTGCACAAACCTCCCTGCAAGACTAGATGGCACATGATCATCCTTGTAGAGATGTGGATCGGTTCCCACCTGAGCTGTAGTGGTGGAGACAGTTTTACCCTACTTTTTTAATGGGCTGAGGACTTGGGACAAAAAGGAAGCAAGCAATGACTTAGTAGCAGGCAGTCCCTGGTTCCAGGAGATGAGGCAGCTGTTGGGAATAGCTGAGGAGCAGATGTGGCTGGAGGCTAACGCTTGAGAGGGCAGGTAGAGGCAGGCAACTGGGAGGATGATGGAAAACTTCTGTATCATCTCTGTGCAGATGTGCAACTGTGAGACAGCTTAAGCTTCCTGTTAAAGCTTCTCTTCCAAGAGCTGCATATAGCAGCCTGAGTATTATTCAGAGTATAAAGATTTCTTTTGGTAAAAAACAGCTGGCCCTGTAAAGAGCTTCACGCTCTAGCTCTTCCTGCCCCTCTCCTATACACGTGTACTATAGGTTTGGACAGTAGGAGGCATGAGTTTTCTCCATCATAGAAGTCAAACTACTAAGCTGCTGACCAAGATTAATGTGTTCTACCTGACCTGAACTAACCTTGGCTACAGGCTTGCTTTCTTTGCTTGCTTTTCTTCCCCCTTTCCTGTCTTCATCTTCCCCCTTTCCTGTCTTCATCTTCCCCCTTTCCTGTCTTCATCTTCCCCCTTTCCTGTCTTTTCTCTTTAATAAGCTGTTTTGAGAGTCCTAAAATGGACTTCAGTGCCTTGAAGGCAGATGTTACCTCACTCAAAAGCTTTTGCTCTTTGGCAGCCATGAGATTGGTATAGACAATGTGGATGTGTACTCAGCTGCTTTGCCCCACAAGCAGGGCAGTCACCTGAATTTTTGTTACTGACTGTTAAACAAAATATGTTGTTAATAACATTTTCAAGAATACTACTGAAAATCACTTTCAAACTATTACACGGTGTCAGTTGTGCGCTTGAATCACATAATATGTCATGCATTTACCTACTAACTTTTCCAGTATTACAAGGATATTTTGTCTTAAGTCTTCAAATTATTTCCTTGGCATGTTTCCTATCCTGGTCTCCCGTGACTGACAATGTGAACTTGCCAAGGAATGTCACAGGAGAATTATGAGTATAGAAGTGTTGAGCTGCATGGAATGGCTTTGGGGTTTTTTGGCTTTTTTTTTTTTTTTTTTTTTTTTTTTTTTTTTTTGGTTTGTTTTTGTTTTTTTTTTTTTTTTTTTTTTTTTTTTTTTTTTTTTTTTTGTTTGTTTTTTTGTTTGTTTTGTTTTGTTTTGTTTGGTTTGTGTGTTTGTTTCTGGGCATTTTTTTTTTTTAATGCAGAGGTGTGTATGCATGTATGTATGTGTTTGTGTTTTCTCTTGAGCCTTTGGTCAGGGAGAAAGAGGTAATTTATATCTCAGAATATGCCAAGAATACCATTATCAGTGTTAAATTTGGATTGGCAGAAAATTTTTACACCAAACTTTGACATGTCTTTAATATTTTGGCAAGAATTCACTTAGGCAGATCAGGTTAGACTTCACAGTCCTTTAAATGAGTTTTTAGTTCTCATGTACTAAAATGTAGTGACTTTAGATCAAGTAAATGACCTTGATGGTAATGGAACATTATCAAGAAAATACTAGTTTTTAAGGGATCAAGTAACAAAGTTCTTTCTGTTGCTGATCATTGCAGTTTTCTTTTTGTTCAAAATATCTTTTCTGTGACTTAGCCTTTACCTGAACACAATGACAGGGTAATTTACTTTCTGATATTAACAAAGAATCTCATTTTTACTGGAAGAAGTCTGGAATTCAAAAGACACAAAGGAAATCTATTCATAAGAGATTGTGCTAGTCTAGACAAACTGTCCCTATAACTACTATTCTGAAAAGGGTTAAATAAACCATTCCACTGCTGCTCTTCAACACCAACAGGCACAAACAGAGCACTCAGAGGCACTCAGAAGAAGGACCTGACTGCTTAAGTTGCTGTCTCATACAGACGAAATTTACTTGCTTGTTTGTTTGCTTCAAAGTTTCTTTGGTTTGAACTGCTGGGCTTTGTACCACCAATACAAAACCACAGCTCAGTAATGCTAGAAAGGAAATAGTCTGCTTTGCCCCTAAGAAGCCTAGACAATCCAGGCAAAACCAGCATCCAAAATAGCAGTCTACTCTGATTAAATTGATTCTACAATGTCATATAGCTCAGCAAGTGACAACATTTTAGTTGTGGTAGCTGTAGCATGCAGCACAGGTTACTTTGCAGTTTTTCTCGGGTAAAATAGCACAAGCTGCATTATATGCTGCTGTAATGAGACAGACTGCGTACGGAAAGCTCCCTCCACAGCACACTGAACTCTAGGACAAACAGTACCTATGGTACACTGTGGAGGTGCACCCTGAGAAATTGGTAACTATTTAAGATAACTTTTAAGATTGATACTAAATCTGTCCAACTAGGAAATCCTGTAGCAGAGCAATGTCTGAACATCAGAGAGAACAATTACCTTAACAAAACTTGTTTTCTGCTTCAGTGACAGAACAATGTCAGGAACCAGTTGACACCGAGAAAAGAAAAAAGTTAATTTTGGTTTCTTCCACTTCTGCATATGCTTCTCTTTGCAATTAATACCAAAAGTATTTTTTTCTTCTTCTTCCTTTTCTTTGTCTAAAGCAAGTTTTCTAAAACACATTTGCATGCTTTAGTTCAGTAATAAAAAAACCAAAACACTACAGAATATTTTTTACTAGACCTGTTTACTCCACATATTTGTAAAACACTTTTAAGTACTGTCTGTTAAGGTTGCAATGCTTTAAAAAGCACATTTGTCCTTTTCGACTTGTGCAGTTGCATTACTCCTCTGAAACCAGTGTCCTTAAAGTATATCCCGCTTTCATTCCACAGTAATCAAGTATTGGTAAACCAGCCAAAAGTGACAGAGGTAACATATCCCCATAAAGAACCTATCCAGTGACATTTTTGCCTAAGAACTGATTCGAACTCTATCAAAATCATTGGAGAAATATTTTCTTCCATAATATTCACACTTCTCACAGTATTTAAAGGACCATTCCTCTTCATCAATACAGATACAAAGAGTTGATTTCTTTAATCTTACCCAAGTATTACGAAAACATTATTTCATTTCCCATCTTTATAATCTGGTGATGAGCAAGGAAGAAAAAATATCTAAAATTCATATTTTGCAAATATTGAGCTAGAAACAGTTTGGTCAGCTAATCCAATCTGTGAATTTGGAAATTATATCAGAAGGTAGGACACAAAGACTTGGAAACAGTACATCTACATGGCCTTTTAAGTAAGTTCTGAGGGAGTTTCCCACTGCCTCTGAAAGTCCAGGCGGTACCAATGGCAAGAACCACATAATAACATACGATTTCCCTCACTGTCACAGTGTATTTCAAGGGTGTCATGGTTTAGGGTCAGGGCGGCCCCTTAGACCTGTAACAGATGCTCTCTGTTAACCTCCCTTCCTCCCCAAAGGGGAAGAGAAAGGG
>JAAGNO010030021.1:2604-18194 GCA_033439905.1 Ceryle rudis | reverse complement strand
TCCCACCCAGCTTTCTACCCGCACCCCCATGTCCTTTTCTGATGGTCAGCTTTCCAGCCACTCATCCCCAAGCCTGTAGTGTTCCTGGGGTTGTTGTGACCGAAAGGTAGGACCTGGCACTTGGCCTTGTTGTACCTCATACGATTGGCCTTGGCCCATTGATCCAACCTGTCCAGGTCCCTCTGAAGAACCTCCCTGCCTTCAAGCAGGTCAATGCTCCCACACAATTTGGTGTCATCTGCAAATTTACTGAGGGTACTCTCAATCCCCACATCCAAGTCATCAATAAAGATGCCAAACCAGACTGGCCCAAAAACTGATCCCTGAGAAACACCACTGGTGACCAGCAGCCAGATGGATTTCACCCCACTAATCACAACTCTCTGTGAACGGCCATCCAGCCAGTTTTTAACCCAGTGAAGAGTACATTTGTCTATACCATGATTCGCCAGTTTCTTCAGGAGAATGCTGTGGGAAACTCTGTCGAAGGTACAAATTTACTCACATGTCTTACATACATGCATGTATAATATACACATGTGTATGTATTCATATATTCCTCACTACAAACCTGCCTTAATATTTTGGATATATCTTACTGTCTTTGCATTGTAAAAGTGAAATGCTGCCAAAACATGTGCCATGCAAACTACATGTTATTGTCCTTCAGGCATTTCAGTACCCCGCAGTTCCATAAAATGGCTCATTTCTGTGATAGCTAGTTAATGATTACACATTTTTGATTGTTGCTAGACCGATGTTTTTATGCGCTTGATTGGGCTGTTCTTTAAATACTTGAGCTTTTTAATGTGTTGGTGGTTTGTTTTGTTTTTTTTTTACTTTAAGCATGCAGATACACTGCAACTGCAACAATGGCCAGTTGATTCCAAAATACTTCTAGTCATACACCTCATGCAGCCTGCTTCTGCAGGTCTGGTTAGGGAATGTCCGTACAAAAGTGTCAGTGGCAAAACAATGTGATGGAAAATCCTCAGTTGGGATCTTCACAAATTAAGTTTTTTGGTCTCTTGATGGTTTTCTTATTGGAGGTTCAAGTCTACCTTAGTGATATGCATTGAGGCTTCTATAGACGAAGGTGTGTCTAGTATTATTTAAAGAATAAAAAAATATTTATGACTGTTCACAGTTATTTACATGGAAAGTATTTTGTTGTTTCATAGTAGTAAGTAGAGATGTTGAACAGACAGCAAGCTAGTAAAAGCATCTGATTGCAGCATAAAGAAAAAATTTCTTTTGCAGGATTTTTTGGTAGATGTTAGAAAGGGTAATTCCTATTAAAAGTCTTTCCAGACTTCTTCCATCTCCTTATATATTTTACCTTCTAAAGGGCTGACTACATGAAAGTCATTCGTTGTTAGCTGTGTTTTCTTGATATGCAAGGTAATCTTTGCCTTTTCCTCCATACTTTTTGCTGGGTAACTGGCCACCTAAAAGAGGATGGAGGGGGAAAAATATACAAAATTTTACTAAAGGAAAAAATACTAACAAGCGAGATTAATGTAACAGGATGGAAATGTTAGTACTCTTAGTCCCAGTAATTCGGGATAAGGCCAGGAGGCCTCATGTCAGTAAAGTGCTAATAGTTGCTCTTGATATTTAAGTTGTCCTTTAAAAAAATAGAGTGAAATGGAAAGAAAAGAAAGCCTGGAAGAAATAAAAAAATGTGCGCTATTCCCTACTATGCTCTATAGTCTCTTACATACCTTTTCGTGCATACTTGCTGGTGATGATTTATTTTTTGTTTTGTTTTGGGTTTTTTTGTGTAATTTCCTTTCAATATGAGAATTGCTTTGCAAAACACTTTTTGAATTAGGTCATTCTGCTGAAGTATGCACTGAGCTAATTATGATTATTTTGCTTCCCTGGGCATTTTTGTGCTCATTGAATTTATTAAAGTATTACTTTATAGCTGGAGCTGAGAACTTATACAGCAATCAAAGCTATGTGGCACCTGATGTGCATGACTGTCTTTCCTGTAGTCTCTGAGGGCTTTTGCTTGTAGGCAACATCGAGCATCTAATAATTTATGACTGAATTTCATATAATTAATAAATATTTTTAAGGTTTTATCTTGGGGTAAATACAAAGAGTGTGGAAAAGGTTGGAGAGAGAAACCATCCTCAACCTAAGATGAACAGAAGGGATTTTATTTTCCTTTTCCTGAGAAATGTTCTGTTGTAGGATTCTGTAGGTAAAAACTCTAACTATAGGAAAACATTTGAGATGTTAAGTCATTTACACATTCTGTCTTTTTTTTTTTTTCTTGTGCTGTATGACTTGGCATACTGTTTGAGTATAACTAAACACTACCATCAACATCAGTCTGAATGAGATGTGGTTTAGTTGCAGTTGCTACTAAATGCGTTTGAGAAACTTGTAGCGCTATAGCCAAGTGTCTGAGACTGTAGCAGTGTCTAACAACTTAAAATTATAAAATTGCACAGTTATCAGTGCATATTTTTTCCTACAAATCTCTTGCTGTTCTCTGGTGCATTTCTGGTGCGCTGTTGAAATTACCTTTTGGTTTTTGCTTTGCATCTATCACAGGGAGCTTGACTTGCTTTGGCACAAGCTGTTTCCTGGAAAAACAGGCTGCTCTTGAGAGGACCAGAAGTTACCTAATCAATTATGGTTCCTTTTTTCTGACTAGGAACTATAAACAAGTTAAAAATTGTGCTTTATCTTACCCTCATCAAGCAGAAAGTGGCCTACCTTAATGCAAAACTAGAGATCTAGAAGCAAGTGTCCCTCAGGAAATTATTTTAATGCTTGCTTTTGCCAGTGTTATGTCAAACAGCTGCATTTCCCAGATAAGTTGTCTACTCTGGTATAGAGGGTTTTTTTCTTCAGATCCCCAGTCTGGAACAGTCTTTTTATGTCTCTTTATCTCTCCAACTGATCTCATTTTAAATTTTATTTGAAGACCTCTTTTCCATTAATGTAGCTTTACTTCCCTGCTGGCCAGTATTGTACTTAGCAGTCCTTCCCTTGCTCTACAGTTTAAAGATGAGGTGAATCTTGCACTTTAGGATGAAACCAACTTATTATATATGAAGAGCATAACATAATTTCTCTGTTATTAGTTTTTTGGTAGCTAACTAGTTTTAGATGAAGTTAAAGAATTGACTTTTAAGGTTAGTGCCAGGTTATTTTTTATGTCAGGATATTTTTTTAATCTAGATGAACAAACTAATAGAGAAAGCAATTATTTTAGTGAGCTTTAACTCATGGGAAAATCTGAAGTGGGTTTTGTCCAACTCTGAAAATTGTGTTCCTTTCTAATGTTTGATGGTTATTTTTCCATTGCTCTTCATATTGAAGTATATTTTGCCAATGAGTAACAACAAATGGTATGAAGAAAGTTATGTGCAGCTATTATTTTTCAGAAAGCTGCCCTCTCTTGATTTCTCAAAAGAGAAGAAGAGGCATGCTGTTTGGCCACCTTGAATACTGCATCTCACTAAAAAAAGCTAGGGTTTTTTTCTGAATAAGACTGACTGCTGTATTCTGTTTACTAGAATTAGGCTACAGGAGATGAAAATGGTCTTTTAAGTAAAACTATTGTGTCCAAATCTGTCGACCCAGCTGCCACAGGGGGGCTTGACTTTTTCACTATTCCCATACTTGTAACAGTTCCTTCCATCAATATTTGTTCTAAGGCCTTCCACATAATTTAAGAAGACTGAAATAATAATTTTCTTTCTGAAATACAAACAGTATGTTACTTTTGGTAGTAAAAATTCTTCTGCTATTAACTTGCTAGTCGTCATTGATTTTGTTTACTTTTCTGTCATATTCTAGGCTGGAGATAATCCAGTACTCACAACTTGATTATCTGTTTCTCTCTGGTTTTGGTTTTACATTGCCTTGGAAAAGAAAATGCCTTTATTCTTACTTTGAAAGTCTGGATGCCTTTTAAATCTGATTTTCTGCTGAGCATAAACGGTCCTTTCATGCTGTTGCTATCACATGATGTAATATTAACATCAAAACTAAAGTTACAGTCCAGCATCTTGGTAAACTGGTATCGATGCTCTATGTTTGGCATTGTGAAACAATGGCCTGAGTTTCAATTTGTGTTAACTTAATTGGGTAATGATTGAAAGGTCTGGTCAATCCTGCAGGCACACTGAAGCCGTAGTAAACTGACCATATTTAATCTGGGTACACCTATCTCGGAGGCTATGTTGTACAGTTTATTTACTTGAGCCAGTTATCTGTATGTAAAAGCACAAGGATCGATGTTTGCTAAACCTAGACTCTTTCCAGTACTCTGCTATCTGCACATAAACATACCATCTGTTCAAACCAAGTTCACTCTATATGAAACACAGTGAATGCAGATCTAGAGTTGTTAATGCCTTTAATGCCACTTTTATCATAGTAAGTTACTTGACTAAATTCATAGGAGTAGAAAAATATATCATGGGTGAGACTTAGTAATGCTAAACTTGAAAACAGAAAGCTGCTTTGGGCTTTCATCACTTTTTCAATCAGCAGTGCAGTGTTGATCTGCACCTCTTTAGTTCTGATATTAATGTGCATGGACTTTATAAAGAGCAAAAAGATGAGAGCTTTTCAACAGTTAATCACATATATATGAATCTAGTGTGTACATTTTATTAAAGCACTGATTTTGCAAACAACTCAGCATTTGAAAAAAATACCATTAGTTATAGTCTTTTTTACTTCCACATTTAAAATCTTTATGTTGTTGAACAAATAGCTGATTTAAATCTTTAATTCAATATTTGATATTTGGCCATATCACTGCACTTTTATTTTCAGATCTTTATATTTTTCATCATAAATATCTGGGCAAGTTTAGAGGAATCACGTAAGTTGGGTGGCTGCAGATACCATGGCACCTAAGACAGCTGGTATGGCAGCTAGTAAGACAGTAACTGAAGTCTCTTTTACTCTTCTTCTAAATTGAAAGTCTAGATATTAAAAAAATGTTCTAGTATTTGTTTTCATAACAACTTGGAATGGTCAGCATGTTAAGTTTCAAGTATGCTTTGCAGTGAATTATGCATTATTTATTCCCAGTCAAGAAATGGGGAAACTGAGGCATAGATGCTTTGAGTTACCTAATTTTAAATACACTATAAGCCTCCTGATTTCTCATTCTGCGCATCACAGTCATGGGATTCACAGTTAATTCCTGTGCTTATCCTTTGCACTCTGAAGAAAATAATTTTCCCCATAGGGATCTCCAGTTTATCAGTCAATCTCCTTAGGGCAGCATCATCAGTATTCTCACTGCCTACTGAAGGGAGCCTGCAGGGTGTCTTTTGTGGCTTTTGACTTGCAAATGATTGGCAGACTTTGAGAGGGTTTTCCCTTATGATATTTAAATTTAGTACTGCTACTGACAGACCTCCTATTAAAATGTAGATGATTAAAAGAGCTCTATCATATATCAGTGAAAATTATAATTTTCATAGTTGTTACCTTTGCATGCAGTTTAGGTGAAGGGATGTGTGGCAGCTCATTGATGGCCATTTCAGCTCAGCCAGGTAAAATGAGGCCTTTGTCTCAATTCCCTGCAGAACTTTCAGTTCTTAAAAATAATAAAACAGTTAGTTTACCCCCATCTCTCTTCCCCTATCTTCCTTTCTGGAAGATTTTCTCAGTGTTGTCTTGGATTTGCTCAATGTGCATAATATTTCCCAAGTTATTGCAGCTGAGATGGTTGTTGAAGGAGATGGCTTTTTGCATAGCAGATTTTCAGAAATGTCTGTGGCATCACTATTTTGTTTCTGTGATTCCTTTTTGATCTGATTTTGAGAACTAAGTTAAACTTAGCACTGTTTTGTAATAATGTACTTTTATAGGTAATAAACTACTACGATAGATCTTTGTTTCTTATATTATTAGTCAGTAGAGTTCAAAATTCAAAAAAGCTAACTTCAAAACCAGTGCTAAATATTGAAGTCTGTGGATACAGAGATCTGAAGGAAAAAGGATTGCTGCTTTCATTATAATGGGTTGTTAGTTCTTCTCAGATGTTCAGTTCAGGTCTATGCTTTGATTCATCCTCCTGTCCTACAAATCAAACTCCTACCTGAGTTTGAACAAAAAAGAACTAAGTCTTGTTTTATGTCCTTGGAGGAGGATATTATAGCCCCTAACATGAATTGGTGAGCATAAATATAACTCTTCCATACTTACTCATGTGTCACATGAGTCTGATTCGGAGAACTAATGTAATAAATTTCCTCTTACTGTTACATTGTTTGTGTGCTCGTGTAATTACCATTATATGCAATAAATCTGGGTTTGAGTAAGATTTCTCAGTCCAGCTTTTTCCTGAGGAGGGGTAAAATCCTCTGGAGAAGGAAATCAGTTTGGTAAGATCTGGCAAGCCATAACTGTGCTCACACTCTGTGATTAGTGGTAGGTAAACAAGATAGTTTAATCTTGTCATAATTGTTGTTAAATATTTATTATTGTCTAGATGTTGAGGTTTTGTACTAAGATGCATTTATCAGAGTCTCAGAAAACTAAAAAAGCTCCGTATGTAACAGTACATTACAGCTTCTTGCTGCTAATCTCTGACCTGAAATGTGTGTGTGGCTTTTCACACAAATCTGAGAAAAATCCTGCATTATAATAGGTGCTGTTGTAGTGCTTTAAGAAAGCTGGCTTTCAAGAAATAGCCCTTACATTGAATTTAAAGTTGCTTTTAGAAACAGATTTTCTTTCTTAAGAACTGGCATAGAATTAAAGGGAAAAGAAGTATTAGCAAAACTTTGAGTTATAAAATAGAGTGCTCATACTCAAAAGCCACATATCTTCACATAAAGCATTTGACCTGGAAGAAATCTTCAGTCTTCCAGTACTGCTCACATGAACCAAGCAGAGCAACTCATTAGCAAAGCACTCAGCAGAAATATGAAAGGATGAACATTGTTCACACTGTTAAAAACTATGCACTTTGAGGACAGAAATTAAACACTTGAGCAATATAGTGTGGTTTAGTAGGCTCCTAAGGATGCAGACATCTGATTCTTTCTTTTCTTTTTTTTTTTTTTTTTCTAAATGATGAAAAATCCCGAAGTCTTTAAATGCTTCACTCTTATCCCTGGAATTAAACTTCATAAGTGAAGCTCTGAAGGTTTCTTTTATGGATGTATCTGAAATTAACATTTGAATTAAATATTTTTCTGGGTGTTAATTCATTGATTAGTCATCTTAATCAGTGATGCTGGTGAAATGATTTGTTGCATCTCAGTGTGTTCAGTCTCCCTCGGCCACTACTGATACACTGTTTATATCACACAAAATGAACTTGTTTAAGACTGATATCCTTAGGAAATCAGGCTTACTAAATCCTTATTGTTTGTGTGTGTGTTTGCCAGCTTTGCCTGCATAACTTCTAAATTCTTTAGCCAGTTTCATCTGGACAGAAGAGGGAATTATATTTAAAAAAAAAAACAAACCAAATCACCTCCCCCTCCCAAAAAAAAAAAACCCAAACAAAAAAACCCAAAACCAAAACAACAACAAAAACCCCAAACAAAAAAAAAAACCCAACCAACATTAGGCTTGTGGAAGTACCGCAGAAATAAAGGCAGGAGGAAATACTACTAAGACTGTTTCATGATTTCCTAGTTTTATTAAATGTAAGCAAGTACACATGAGAGTGAGAGTTTGTATTCTGCAGCAGGGATAGAAGACACAGTCATTAGAAAACCAACCCAGGCTTCATTAGAGTCAGTTCTCATGGAGATAGCTGTTAAAAGTTAACTTATTTAATTATTCCAGAACATAACATAATGTATTCTGCAACATTAGGTTAGTTAGCTGTATGACTGGATAGCTTAACATATGTAGACAAAATAGTGAATAGTGAGTATTATAAAGACCTTATCAGTAAAGGGCTATGGAAATAATTTTTTTTAAAAAAATCATTATGCAGATTCAGAATTTATTCTATATAGTACCCAGTGTAAAAATGGTTTCAGAACTCAAAATCTACATAGATAAAGGGTGTGTTGGGTAGCATTTTGGAAAAATACTTGCCTTCTGTCAAAGGTGATCTGACCTACTAAGAGAGATGACTGCTTTTGCCTTGGTCTCTGAATTAAATTCTTTTTGCTGGTAAGTGGTTTTTACTACTTTAAAATAAGTAATTTAAAATAAAGACATAGTTTTAAAGTATATTCTTTCATTTGAAAACAAAGCTCTCTTTTCTAAATGGGGGCAAGTAATAAGGCAGGTGTTGTCAAGTGGTTACAAATGTTCAAAAGACCAGCAAGTGAACCTCTATCAGCTGCAAAGCCATTTCATTTTCCAGTTTTTTCATGATCCTTGTTACAGTTTGTCCTGACAGCTGACAATAGCTTCTTTGGGATTCTGTCTGGTTTTTAATTTGAAAAAGTGATAGCCACAATGGCATCATACCAGATGGTATTATGAGGGTCATGGACCCAAAGTCTTACCAGAGGGCTATGAAATGCTATGACATAAATGCCGTCTCTGATGATGCTTTGTCATGTTAATTGAATGCACAGACAGAAGTTGGTAGGTTACAGTTGCCAGAAATAACTGTTCTTGATATAAATTCTAAAATAGTATGAAACACTGTCAGATCTATTAAAGTAATTGACACGTCAAACTTAATTTCCTTTAAGATTATGATATGATAGTGTGAGCAGCTGGTGATCTCAGTTGAAAATAAATGATGTAGCTTTAGCCTGGGCATCCAAAGTCATCTCATTTGCTGCAGAATCAGATGCCGACCTTCCTCAAATTGGAGGAAATTGTATTGGTAGGTGCTGTCTTTCTGCCATGCGTGTTACTTTCAATTTAATGTAACATTTATACCTGAATATTTTTGCTGAAGGTAGAATCCCTGGATGTTTGACACAATAGCTAGTAGGAAATGTTTTCATCTTGTCCCACCCTCAGTAGCTGCCTTCAGTTCTAGAATTCCCATCTTCCATACTAAACCCAAGCTGTTGCCTGTAGTACTTATCTTTAAAAGTGGAAGCTGCCACTCTGCATTTCAGCTCTTCACTCAGTATGCATTAACTTCCCAGTTTACTTATTCTGATCAAATCCTAGCTTTGTGTGGGAGTGCTTTTTCTGCCATTCTTGTGTTCTTCCTGACAATTGTGCTCCAGTGAACTGAAAAGTGACTCAAATGGACAAGATTCTGACACTCTAGGAATCATTATTCAAATCTATTTAAGCTGCCTGTCAGCTGACAATAGTAAACCAAAGGAAAGAATGAGGGAGAAATGGCATTTGGAATTACACTGCCTCTGCAGATTCCAACCTTGTGAACTAATTTATTATACAGTTGGGAAAACGGATTTCAAAAGCCATAAACCAATCACAAGCATATGATTTAACGCGTTGTTTCAATCAGTGCAGTGATGGATAACCATTTATAAAAAGTCTATAACCGCATTAAACTCGCGTTTTGCCTCAATCTTTAATGGGAATGTGATATTCATCATGGATGGCAAAGGTAAAATTAGTAGAGGAAATGAAAGTACAGAAATGGTAGCAAGTACTTGCTGGTAGAGTATGGAGGAGTTGGCCAGAATTCTGGAAGAACTAGTAGATGAAATATCAAATCATAAGTCCAGTAATATTTGGTGAAACCTAAGTTAACAAAAGACTATAGGATAGTTAAGATATTACCTCTACTTGGTAGGAGCGGTTGCAGGAGAATGATGTCAGTTTGATTAAAAGTGAGTCTTGGAGACCCTTTAGAAGAAGAAATATGATATCTTTCACAAATACAAAATGCAAGGACAGGACTGAGCATGGAAATGACTGGGGAGGACAAAGAGCTGGGGTACTAGTTGAGATACATCTCCATTGTTCTACAAGAGCTACATATTCAATGTTTATGAGTTGGCCAAGCTCAACATGAGACATCATGGTGTCTTAGTTATCAATGTCATCATCCTGTCAACAGTATTTTCTCACCATTATGGAAAGTGGTGGTGTTCATACTGCACTGGTTGCTTCATGTCCCCAAAAATATGGAGACTGCCATGCACAGATGGGAGGGTGTGTGCCTTCCCTTCGCACTGAAAATAGCCTTCCCTTAAAGATGGATCTGCTGGCAATTGTTCTCTCAGACTGACAGGTTAGCTGTCTACCTACAACTTCTGCCTTTCATTTAGGAATCTGGTGGGGAGAAAGGAGGTGTGCCAGGAGGTTTTTGTAAACTACCATGAAGATGGCTTTTCCCGTTGTAGTGTATTGTGCCTGAGGAGCAGATGGCAGTTCACATCTGCTCTGGGGGGAGGAAACGGTGTGTTTCCTCGGGATGCTATAAAAAAAATATAGATTCATTACTGCTATATTAAAAATAACATATTTTTCTTCGAGGTTACTGGAATGCCAGTGTAATATGTGCCGTGGTGGTGATATAACACTTCTGACACAGTGACATTAGCCATAGTTATAACATAGGTATGTACATACTTCTATATGCAAAAGTCTCTTTGGCTGAGGGCAAACGGAATAAAAATGTGGCTAATATGCTTTAATCTTTGAATTTCTGTTTATTTTAGTAATGAAGGCACTGGTCATCTTTTTATCTTACACTGCAGTTCTGACTCTGAATATTTTATACAGCATTTGTCAGAATCTTTGAGAAATGCACATGCATAAATACATGGTACTTCAGAAGAGCTATCACTCACTTCTGGGTCCTGTTCCATAGTCTCAGAAGTTCAGACAAGTAGATGGTAGTTTCTGTACTACTGAGTGTGCACAAGTATGGACAATAGCTTTCAATATAGGCATAGTGTAGCTAAAGATCTCCAAAGTACTTGATTTGAACTCTGGCAGTTCTATTAATTACAAACTTTAACCACAGAACCGAGTACTGCATCTGCAGCTCTAATTTTTCTTTCTTTTAAGCTATTCCTTTGACTTCAGATTGATAACTTCATTAGAAAATTTGATCAATTTTTCTAATTACTGTTTCCAGAAGCCACATACCACCAGTGTGTTCACTGTGATTGTACAGAAAAACTGTCATTAATGAAAACCAGCTTCTTAAAAAGTTGTTGCTTGCTATTTCTTATTATATATTCTTTAATTCTATCAGTGGTTGAGTGATGGACAGAAAAACATGATAATTTTGAGGTTTTCTGTTTCTCTAGCCTGTTCCGCACTTGTATCATTTCTGGAGGATTTTTTCCTCTTTTGGATATTGAAAGAATTTTAATATTAGTTCTAAGGGTTTAATAATAGAAATACAATTTTCTCTACTTCCAACCCTTTGACTCAAAACTGGGAGAAAAATGGCATCAGTAGCAAACTACCTGTGAGTCTTTGTGCATAGCACAATGATGCAGGAGTAAACCTAGTCTTGCTTTTGAAATACAGCCACAGACTAGACAGATAAAATGGTATGATTTCAGTAGTGAATATACTGTAATTAGGCCAGGTACTTCTTTCTATAAAATGTCTACATAGGGGAAAAGGGATGAGTGTATGAATGGCAATATACAAGAATATACTGAATTAAGGAAATTACTATGGGCCCATTTAATAAACAGCACTGTCTGTAGCTATGACCTCCAGCACCAGTTTCCACTGCAGGTGTATGTACTTGAAGGGCACTGTACATCTGGGAAATCTTGTTTGTGGGAAAGGTGAGAAGACACTGATATGGCTTCAGCGCTGGGAGCGAGGGGAGGGGAGATACAGTGCTGCTGACCTTCCAGATGGAAGGAGGTGATTGAGAGACAAATCACCTACACTTCAGTGTCGCTTCATGCTGTCATAGCTGGGAGGAAATGTAAAACGTTTGCACCAGATGACAAGTACTCCAAATTCGAGACTGGTCATAATCTGAGGACTAAGTCTGTATGTAATTATTCACCAGTGTCAGTGGTGATACAGTATTTGCCAGAGCTGTAACCATCTGACTTCTGAAGGGTGAATCATTATGGTTTTACTGTGGTTGTAGATAAAGCATATGAAATAATGCCCTCATTATAATGTTCAGAAGGAGACAAAAAATTAGATAATCTCTGAAGTCACCGGTTGTAACACTTTACCAGTAAGGTGGTTTGTTTCCAACGTGCTTGCTATAGTCAAATTAGTTCTCGCAATAAAGTGTGGTAGTCATGCTGTGTTTTTATAAGCTGATAGGGCTTTCACATGAAGTGTAAATCAAAATTACAGCAGACTATTGCAAGATGATGTTGTCTTAACAAGAAAATAAGTCCCCCAAGAACTTCCATCTTGGTGGAAGGCCACAATCAGCAATTTTAAAAAACAAACTTCAGTTTTGAACCTTTTTGCATTATCGGTGCTGAACAGTAACAAACTAAAAGGCAAGCACATCCCTGTTGGAAGGAGTCAGTCATTTTCAGAGGGGTTATAAATACACAGATGCAGTAACATACACTAACAACCACGCACATTCGTTATTTCACGCTGGCAATGTAAAGTTCAGTGAGCAACAAAGCAAAAGTTGTTGTTTTAAAGATCTGTTGCCTAGCAGTAGGTTTTCTCCTAGCAACCAGTGTTTCGCAGCAGGGGAAGCAATTGGATACCTTAGGGGGTATGTTAGCATTGGGGGAAGGGCAAAGAAATAACAAACGAGTTGGGAGTTGCTTCAGCGGTCACGCAGAGCACACAGCTCGGTTTCTGGGTGTGCTGGGGATCAAGGAAGGCAAGTGAGGGGGACAAGGCAGGAAAGGACATGTAGAACAGGCAATATTTTGGGGGGAAAAAACCATACCGAGCTCCTATGAAGTTTTCTTTTGAGCATATTTGAAGAAACACAATTTTTATTATTCAAAAAAAATTGCATTGTTAGAGAAAATGAGGCGAGCAGTTTTGTATTCTGCATTTTGGAAACAAATTACATATGTGTTGCAGTTTCTTTCCCAATTCAAAAAAATTATTTATTTTATGGAAAATTATCTTTGCTTGTAAAAGGTGGTGGCCCATCCAGTTGTTTTTAAACCTTGTAATATGGACACCCTCCAAAATCCCTGTATTAAAATGCATCTGTGTCTGTCTCTGGAGACACAAGACTACGTTTTATTCTTTTTTTTTTTTTTCCAGTGGAATGGCTTATTTCGAACTGATGCACCATGTCACAATTTTCTCACACTTACAGAAAGTTGTTACTTACAATGACTAAACAAACAACTGGTTTTGGTATATGACCTCGAAAGGAGGAGTTAATAGATGATTTCTTGTGCAAAGTCATACTTCCATTAGATGGACATGTTTCCATGAGAGAAACATGGAGAGCATAGTATATAAATAATGTGCTATTTCACTCTGCGTAAGTGTAAAATATTGATTATAGAATACATTTAAGATGTGTATTTTTATCACAGAAAGGGAAATATCAGCTGCAGAATTTAATTTATTTTTCCATATATCATGACATATTCTTCTCATTTTCCCTCACTAACACTTCTTCTGTTTCATTATTATAACATAATACTGTCAAGGCTCTGGTAAGCCTTCAAGTTTGATAGATTTGTTTGAAAATAGCAGCCACCTTAACACATGCAAAATAGGCTGAAAAAACATCATGTAACAAGGGGCAGTTTTGTGATGCTAAAATTACAGTGCATATGGATTTGCAATGCATACATTACATATTAAGTTTAGTAACTGTTTATGGTCGTAATCCTTGATTTTCAAGTTTTAGATAAAATGGGATGTTTCTATCATGTCTTTCTGCATACTGCAGTTGAAATTTGATTTTCTCTTAGGCAGCCTGGGAAAATGACTGGCAAGTTGGATATAGCGAGTTCTTTAGACCTTTTAAAGTGTCTTGCTTACCTAGGATACAGACATATATTTGATGACATATTGCAAGGTCTCTAGGTGGAGTATGGAATTAGGTCCAGTTGAAGTGCATCCTGATTAAACATCTTGTCTTACAGGTGTTTGAAAATTCCATTATGCTTCTTTCTGTGCTCCAAAGACTGGGAATAAGATAGGGAGTGGGTGGGTTGGCTGGTTGAAAAAGAAGGCCTCATAGGTTGGAAGATTTCAGAACCCATTCATTTTGTCATACTAGTTTTCTTCTTTCAGAAATAAGCTGGATTCCTACTGTAATTCTGCTTTTTAATCTTTATGTTCATTAGTTGGTTATTTCTCTGCACCTGCTTCAGTGTAGCCCAAGGAATCAAGAGAAAGTTGATCTTAGAACAGAAGCATCAAGCAGTAATATTATATAGACATGAAAATGTTATCACTCTTTCCTGTCAGTGCAGTTGAGAAAGAACCCGATGTTGGAACAGGAGTAGTGGAAGCTCCCTGGGCCCTCTAAACAAGTCTCCCCATAACCATCAGAGCATGCAAGCTGTTTCTCTAGGACTCAGTCTTAACACTGTACTTTAGCACTCTGCTCTTGTGAGAAGGCGGCTGTTCCAAAAGCTCTCTGCTCCACTTGCCAGAAACGCTTTCACCTTTTTTTTTTTTTTTGGTAAACTGACAACAATTTACACATATGTATTCTTGTACCAACATTATTCTCCAAGTAAAATAGTTTTCTCTATTCTGTTCTCTCTACTGTTTTTATAGCAAGTAACTTCATCTCTCAGCTTTTGATATGCTAGGTTAAACAAACCAACTCTGTTAGTCTCCTCTTGTGAAATGTTTTTTATTGATTATCTCAATAGTAATTTTCTATGCATCTTCCAGTTTGAATTAACTTTGTTGAATAGAGGGTACCCTACTATAGCTGTGTACAGCATAGCTGCTAAAGTCTCTATTGTCTTTCTCTCTACTGGAAACCTCTCCTGATGTTACTTGACTTTTCCTCTTTCATACTGGCACCTTTTCACACTGTCATCCTGTGGTTACCTGAAACATCAAAGTCCTTCTCCCAAGATGCTTGGCTGACAGTGTACCACCATGCAGCAGAATTTCTGTGTTACTGTTGTGTTATTTTCCACATTGTTTTGCTGACTTCTGCCATATTTCTGTTATCCTAGTTGTCATGATCAGCCTGTTGCTTTCTATACTGTATCCTCTTAACTTTATCTTATCTGACTGTATCATTACTCTCATAATTTTTTTGATGTGTCATTAATTGAAACACTAAACATGATTAGTCCCAAGATAGTATCCAAAATACAGAAGATACAGTCTCCATGAAAGATAAGTATAAATGAATGTTACTCAGCCAAATGTTTTGAATGTCTCTTCAGACTTGATAGATGTTTTTCTGGGCTGTATTTATGTAGGTAGCTAGGATATATTGAGTAATACATAACAAATTACTCCTGTTTTGACAACAGTGCTAAGGGCTTTCAGTCAGGGGTTGGGCCCTGTTTCACCGAGCATTATAAAAATAATGCTTGGAGAGATGCTTTGGTGAAATAAGCAAAGAATAGTTTTGTATGTGGAGCAATGTAAAATGAAGTGTAAGGGAGGAAACACCCATAAAATCATTGACGAACTAGACAGACTTTATGACTCCGGACTGCATGAGGAAGGACTCAGCAAGATCTTGAAAATAACCTGTGGCTGTGAAGAAAGTTGGAAGCACTTTTCCCTCCTTTTTGTTAATTCCTAGAGGGTTTTGTTCTTTTGTCATGTGAAGCTTG